>JAHFZB010000092.1:0-5000 GCA_036884735.1 Huso huso
AGGAGGAGGAGAAGGACCCAGAACTCACGCTGGAGGAGCTCACCCAGGCGGTTAAGACCATGAACACCGGTAAGACGCCAGGTCCAGATGGCATCCCGGGTGAGTATTACCATCTTTTTGGGACACGCTAAAGTCCATTTAGCGGAGGTCTACAGAAGCGGTCTACAGGGAGAAGCGGTTGGGCCCTTCTATGCGGGGAGAGTGTAATTACTCTCCTTCATAAGAAAGGGAAGTTAAAGATCTACGGAATTGATGCCCAATCAGCCTCCCTGCGTGGATTACAAGATACTAGCCAAAGCTCTGATGCTCCGGCTACAAGTACACCTCCCTTTGGTCATTGGCCCCGACCAGGCTTGTGGTGTCCCAGGGAGGTCCATCACTGATATTTTAATGTTAACAAGGGACATTCTGGCTTATTCTAGAGAACGGAACCATCCCCTCTGCCTGTTCAACCTTGACCAGGAGAAGGCGTTCGATAGGGTAAGCCATGAATATATGTACAAAGTGATGGACCAGATGAAATTCGCTCCTGGACTTAGGGAGTGGGTTAAAACCATCTATACAAACATTAGTACCCGAGTCTTGGTGAACAGACACCTGACTGGTAAAATATCTATCCAGTCAGGGGTCAGACAGGGTTGCCCACTATCCCCACTGCTATATGTCATGTGCATTGAACCCCTCCTGCAGGCAATTCGTAGGGATACCAATATAACTGGTTTCCAGCTGCCTGGATCCAACGGGGTCCAGGTCAAAACAACAGCATATATGGACGATGTGTCACTCATTTGCACCAACACATCGTCGGTACCTCGATTAGTAATATCCTTGAGAAGTACTGCACGGCGACCGGGCAGTGATTAATAAGTCCAAGAGCGAAGTCTACGTGTCTAAAAATTGGCAGGTAGATAGGGAACTGTCGGACATGTACCCTGTCAAAAAGGACAAAATCAAGATTCTGGGCCTCATTTTCGAGAACAATAGCTCGGGGGCCCAGAGCTGGACGGCAGCCATTAACCAGGTCCGTAAAAAGATTGGCGGATGGAGCACAAGATCCTTAACAATGACGGGTAGAGTATTAATAACCAAGTCTATACTGTTCCCCATCCTCTCTTATGTAGGAAAAATCTTTCCCCCAGACAGGACCACCAAAAAAGTGGTGGACCGCATTATCCACCGCTTTATCTGGGGCAGCAAGATGGAGAGGGTAAAGCGAGCCACCTTGAGTAAAGCCGACAAGAAGGGAGGTAAGGGGGTCCCGGACGTTGTGCAGCTCACCCGAGTGCAGGGGCTCACGCAAACTATCCAGAACATCCAGGCCCTGGACAGGAAGGTATGTTACATGAATCGTTTCTATTTTGCCACCTGTCTCAGGGCCTTGGGCCTCTGCACTATTGATAACACCGTGCCGTACTCCTGGGACCCCCCATTGTATTATAGAACCTAAGGGACACTATATATAAATTGGGCTTAGATAAAAAACAAAATTGGCCTCCTGGGAATACAAGGCTGTAACTAAATATCTTGCCGGTTCCCAGGAAATTGAAAAAAGTAGCTACTTTCTCCCTCACCCAAAGCCAAAAATCTGGGAGAATGTGTCTCACAGCTGCCTCAGTAATGTCCAGAAGGATATAGCATGGAACACCGTCCACAGTTCACTCCCCACTCGGCGTTCATGTTCAGGAGGACTAGCCCAAGAAAACATGCCCCTATGCAAAGTGCCGCAAGAGAAAACACCAGCCCATATCTTCTGGGAGTGTGATGTGGCTGGCAGTCTGGCTATCTGTCTCTGTCTTCCTAAACAGGTTTGCTGACACGGCCAAGATGACCGCTGAGACTGTGCTCTATGGGCCTCTGCGGGAGGAATCGCTACCAGCACAGCTAAGTGCGTTTGGCGTGTCATCAATGTTGTCAAGCAGATCCTGTGGGAGGGCCGTAACGTCTGTGTCTACCACAAGCAGGAGCTAGACACTATCACCACGACCAGAAGGGCACAAACTCTTATTAAGGACTTTGTAATTCTGGACATTGGGACCCTCGGGAAGGACAAGGCCTGAAGGATCGCCGGATTCAGGGCGTGAAGGAAAAAAGGAAAAAACTGGAACCGCTAGCTCCTAGGAGGCGGGACTACGGGGCACCACTAAGCCTTTTATTTATTTTGTCATGCCAGCATTCCGCCCTTTTTAGCTGGCATGACCGTTTTTGAACGGTGCCCTGGTTTTATGTTGTCTTTTTGTTTCAGTTTTATGGACTTTTATTTGATTTATTTTGAATGTTTTATTTGATTTTGTTTTGTTTTGTTTATGTATCTAAAAGATTTTAATGTTAACTATTAAAAGTTACATTTTTTAGTGTTTTAAAATTTTAGAATTTTAACTCACTGTTTTATACACTGTCCCTTTTCCCCTGTCCCTGTTTTAGTTCTATAGTTTTATTGTTCTGTTTTATGTTCACTTTCGAACTCTTTTAGAGAGCACTCCCCGGCCCTCACAAGCACAGGTTTTTTTCATGTTGATTTTAATCTGTGTCTGTTTTAACCATGTACAAAGCACGATTGTCTTGGTGATTCTAAATGTATTTTAAATGCTTTTAAAACAAATGTATGTCTGTATGCATGAATGTCATCTTTAAAAGAAATGTATAATGAATGAAAAAAGAATGGGTGTAAATGTAAAAAAATGTAAAATCTCAATAAAAGAGTATTTAATAATCAGGTACAGATGTAATTGTACAACAATGTATATACTTTTTACATACTATCAATTACTACACCATCTTCCTGCTGCTAAGAAGACTGTTCATATACGGCACAGTTCCCACAGAACATTGCCAATATGTCCAGCGAGTACAGGAGGGTTCTACGGCTGAACAATTTTGCTAGAAGTATCCTTCTCTTTTCAGGTATTCCCATTTCATCCAGAACAATATCGTTAATGGATGGCCATTTACCTCTTGCTCCCATCGGAAATCCAAAGAACTTGATGTTAGTGGTATTTGTTAGATTCTCAATCTGCCTTTCGAGTACTGAGTAGTACTGAACTTTTTCTTTGGCAGCATTCTCCAAAGTGTCAGCAGCATATTCAAATCTTATTGTAATATCTATGACCAGAGATCTCCCGGATTTCGTGAATATAAGGTCCGGCTTCCTCAGTTCTCCTTCAGTATTCCTTAAATTAGCCTCCTTGTACACCTTCCATCCCAAGATGGATGCTTCATCTGCTAGCATATTACATAACTTATTGTGGCGGGCAATCCTAGCCCCCTGTACAGATGGACATTGGCCCAGGATGTGCGAGCAAGTTTCCAATCTTGCTGAGCATTTCCTACAGGATGACTGCGTGCCCATCCGGCCTCTATTCAAGGCTTCCCTGGTAGGGTACACATTAGCTCTGAGTTGTAGTGCAGCTATAAAGTGTTTCTGTTGCATTCCATGTTGGATCCGTAGCCAGTTATTGCTAATGGGGTCATTCCAGAACACTTGTACACCCATACCCTGTACTGGGAGTCCGCACCATGTCAGGAATTCGTCCTGTCTCCATCTCGTGGGCATTAGATATTTGGGCTTCTGTGCTGTTGTCCCTTGCATCAAGTCGCCTCTAGGGGGTTCAATCAATCGTGTTGGATTACGCAGGTTCGGGATACTTTCCATTGTCCCACCTGCTCCTGTCCACAGCTTCTGCAGTTCCTCTTGTGCCTTTTCTGTAGTTGCCAAGCTGCGGATCACCCTATCGCTGGAGTCAGCAATCCGCTGCATCCTTCTAATCTGGATCGACGGTATTAAACTCGCCAATCTTAGAACACCCAACCCTCCATCCCTAATCCTCGAGTATATGATACCGTCGCATATAGATGTTGGAAGATGCAGCCATTTTTTTACTGCTGCCCTCATGAGTGTATCAACTACTTTCAGGCAATTTACTTTGCATTCAGTGTGATCAGCAAGATATATGAGACGGGGAATGGTATATGTTCTAAGTATGACGAGCTTTTGGGATGGTTTCAATGGTGCCTGATCTATCCTCCCAATCCACTCCTGCAGTTGATGTATCATATCGGCCTTTACAATTCCGACCCATGGATCAATCTTTGTGCCCAAATAGTGCTCGGAATCACCTGGCGCGATCATATTCAGCTCGTTCCCCATGATATTCCATGGTCTACAGTTGTTAACCGTATATGAATCGTGCGTTGGTGTTAAAAGAAACCCGTAGCACTTTGTGGCTTGTACGACCAATCCAGAAAGACTGCAGAAGGACTCTAGGATAGCCAGATTTTTCTCCATTCCATCCCACGACTCACTCACCAGGACCAGATCATCAGCAAAGGCAAGGGTTGCCAATCTATCCCCGTTGATGGTATATCCTTGGCCCAATGATTCCAGGGCGTTGATCAATGGATCCATTGCCAGATTGAACAGCAATGGTGACATCGGATCTCCTTGCTTGACTCCAATCTTCATCTCAATTACCGGAGACTTCTTCCCGTCCATTTCAATCGAGGTGGTGCAGTTCTCATAGGAGCTCTTAATAACCTTGATGACATGCTCATCCACGTTCTTCTGCCGTAACACCCACATGATATGTTCATGCGAGACTGAGTCAAATGCTTTCGCAATGTCCACAAATACTACTGCCAGTTGGTTGTGCTGTTTCTTCGCATGCTCGAGGATTGACTGTAGTAACTTCAAGTTTTCAGAGCATCCCGGTGCGGAGATAAATCCTCACTGTCTTGGATTGAGAGGGCAGGCCTTTGTCAGCCTTCCTGTGACAATCCGCGAGAACAGTCTTAGGACCATTGAACCGATTGTAATCGGTCTCCAGTTGCCTATCTCCGCCAGTTTGTCTGGTTCCGTAGTTTTTGGCAGTAGTATCGTCTTACAGGGTTTGATAGTATTCGGCACTATTCCTGTAATGAACCATACATTGAAGAGCTCCGCCCACGATGTGCCTTCGGGATCTTGGTCGCTGATGTTTTGATGATCTATTCCGTCTGGTCCTGGT
>JAHFZB010000092.1:15000-17500 GCA_036884735.1 Huso huso
CTTCCCGCAACATGACCAGAGTCAACCCCCTTCAGAGCTTAGCCCGGCGTTAAGGGGTTAGCCCGTCCTAAGGCCGAGCTCCAGCCCGGCCTGAACCGGCGCCAGGCATGGGGAGGTCAACCCCCTTAACCCGGTGACCAGCGATTAAGGGCTAAGCCCTCCTAAGGGTCGTTAGCCGAGCAGGGGCCTCCAGCCCGGCCTGAACCGGCGCCAGGCGGGGAGGTCAACCCCCTTCCCGCAACATGACCAGAGATAGGGCTGAACATGACCAGAGCTAAGTCAGAGCTTAGCCCGGTTGTTAAGGGGGTTAGCCCCGTCCTAAGGCCGAGGAACGGGGCCTCCAGCCCGGCCTGAACCGGCGCCAGGCGCGGGAGGGGGCCATCGGGCAGACTTCCAGGGGAGGATGCCGCCAGGGGGTGAAGGGGGACCCTGACCGGGGTGCAGGGCCTCCCACACGGCTTCGATCGGTCGCTCGTGCCCTTAGAATGAACCTCCGTCCTGACTTAGAAAAACTTTTTTGATCGAAATGCCGTGCCCCTAGTAATATGCACCTACCTCCCCAGTGTATCTGCCATCTATTTGCATTAAGGGAGGAAGCCACGAGTTCACGGGACCTCCTGGAACTCCCGCTCCGCCACACATAGCAAATCTGACCCCTTAGGAGAAGGTAACTTTTAATCGGAGCTCTGGTCATGATAGCTAACTCTGCCTCTGGTCATGTTAGCTAATTCCGCCTCTGGTCATGTTAGCTAACTCTGCCTCTGGTCATGTTAGCTAATTCCGCCTCTGGTCATGTTAGCTAACTCCGCCTCTGGTCATGTTACTGAAACCTGGCTATGGTCATGTTGGCCAATTCCGCCTCTGGTCACGTTAGCTAATTCCGCCTCTGGTCATGTTAGCTAATTCCGCCTCTGGTCATGTTAGCTAACTCTGCCTCTGGTCATGTTGGCTAATTCCGGCTCTGGTCATGTTACTGAAACCTGGCTATGGTCATGTTGGCTAATTCCGCCTCTGGTCATGTTACTGAAACCTGGCTATGGTCATGTTGGCCAATTCCGCCTCTGGTCATGTTGGCTAATTCCGCCTCTGGTCATGTTGGCTAATTCCGCCTCTGGTCATGTTAGCTAATTCCGCCTCTGGTCATGTTAGCTAATTCCGCCTCTGGTCATGTTACTGAAACCTCTGGTCATATTACTGTAACCTGTCTGGTCATGTTACTAATTCCGGCTCTGGTCATGTTGGCTAATTCCGGCTCTGGTCATGTTAGCTAATTCCTGCCTCTGGTCATGTTACTGAATTCTGGCTCTGGTCATGTTGGCTAATTCCGCCTCTGGTCATGTTAATTAATTCCGCCTCTGGTCAAATTCCGGCATGTTACTCTGGTCATGTTAGCTAATTCCGCCTCTGGTCATGTTGGCTAATTCCGCCTCTGGTCATGTTACTGAAACCTGGCTATGGTCATGTTGGCTAATTCCGCCTCTGGTCACGTTAGCTAATTCCGCCTCTGGTCATGATACTGAATGGGGACCCAGGCTATTGGTCATGTTGGCTAATTCCGCCTCTTGGTCAGTTACTAATCATCTAATTCCGCCTCTGGTCATGTTAGCTAATTCTGCCTCTGGTCCTAATTCCGGGGACAGCTCCCGCCGCTATGGCTGGCTCCCCTACTTGGCTAATTCTTCCTCTGGTCCGGGGACAATTCCCGCCTCCCGTCTGGCTCCCGGCTCTGGTCATGTTACCCGGGCTAGGGTTCCAATTCCGGCCTGGGACACCTCCCGGCCGCCCGGGCTGCCTCCCACTCTGGTCGGGCAGGGTGGTCCACGTTACCGGGGACACCTGGTCATGTTGGCTAATTCGTCCCGGCTAATTCCGCCTCTGGTCTCCCCACTTCCCCGGCTAATTCCGCCTCTGGTCATGTTCCTAATTCCCCTGGGACAGCTCCCTAATTCCGCCCTGGCTGGCTCCCACTTGGTCCCGGGCAGGGTTCCACGGCCCGGGGACACCTCCCTGCCGCCCGGGCTGCCTCCCACTTGCCATGGGCAGGGTTCCACCCCGGGGTCAGCTCCCTAATTCGCCCGGGCTGGCTCCCACTTCCCTCTGCAGGGTTCCACGGGCCGGGGACACCTCCCGCCGCCCCGGGCTGGCTCCCACTTGCCCGGCAGGGTTCCACGGCCCGGGGACAGCTCCCGCCGCCCTGGCTGGCTCCCCTCTTCCCGGGCAGGGTTCCACGGCCCATGGGACAATTCCCGCCTGCCCGGGCTGGCTCCCACTTCCCCGGGCAGGGTTCCACGGGCCCGGGGACACCTCCCGCCGCCCCGGGCTGCCTCCCACTTGCCCGGGCAGGGTTCCACGGGCCCGGGGACACCTCCCGCCGCCCCGGGCTGCCTCCCACTTCCCCCGGCAGGGTTCCAACGGCCCTGGGACATGTCCCGCCGCCCCGGGCTGGCTCCCACTTCCCGGGCAGGGTTCCACGGCCCCGGGGACACTCCCGCCGCCCCGG
>JAHFZB010000092.1:27500-32500 GCA_036884735.1 Huso huso
CAAGCATATGCTACTGGCAGGATCAACCAGGTAGCCGCGCCTTCCGCATCCCCCCCACCCCGGAGTCGGGCGGAAGGATGGTGGAACGAGCGCGATCCGACCCCCCCTTGTTCCAACCCCCACGACAGCGCCTGCGAGAAGCGGATGGGGGAAGCGCGGGAGGACGGAACGCGACGGAGCCCACCCGCGAACGGGAGGGGGCTCGAGCGCGGCGGGTGTTCGAACGGAACCGTCAGAAGAGCTACGCGATGCATGGGGACCGCAGGTCAGCCAGAGGAATGCATCTCAGCTCCGGGGAAAGGACGCGCACGACGGGGGACTAGACCCGCGCCGGTCCTCCCCAGGCTCGAGCCAGACCACTCGATGGAAGGGCTCCCGGGCTTCTCGACCTCGCTCGGAAGGGTCGGCGTCCCCCTCCCCCCGGCTTCTCTCTGGGAAGGAAGGGAGGGAGGGAAACCCTCTCTCAACGGCGTCCGACTGTAGGGTTTCGGGAGGAACCGCCGTGCCTGAACACCGGCGCGACACCGGCCCGCAGGGGCCCTCCCTAGTCGGAACGAAAAAGCCAATCGTGTGGGAGAACCTCCGCCCCGGGAAGGAACGCAGGCAGGGCGACTTAACCACACTGGGAAATCCTCCCCAACCTGGCTCCTGCCCGGCACGAGGCCTCCAAAAACGGCCCCAAACAGCTCACCCAAAACAGCATTGATAGCCCGGGGGAGGGGGACGGGACACACGCCGATCAGGGGGAAGGAACACAGGCAAAGGCGACTTAACCACAATGGAAATCATCCCGACCTGGCTCCTGGGCTCCTGCCCGGCACGAGAACCGCCCCTCGATAATGGACAAGTGCGAGGCGCGCGCGTGCTCACATCTTGCCCAGAAACAGAACCTCAATCCCCGGGCGTACAACACCGTGAAGGCGCGAGCATTGGGCCCGATCCTTGGACTCCCTTCCGGAGAGAGCGATGGTGTGGCGACCAAACTCAACTCCGCTCACCCCAGTCCGCGGTAGGGTGGGTCAGGCAGGGTTTCTTAGATCAAGCATGGTAAGATGAAGCCTTCGTCTCTATCTGTGTGATTTTGTGAAGGACCCTTGCAAAAGAGAAAATTCCATCCGGGAAGACAAGGAGGAATCCCGTCAACTCCTGCCCAGCCACAGACTCCAAGGGGCGGCTCCAAACGGGTCCTTCACATGCATTCTGACACCTCGGTCCTGACTTAGTCAAATCATTTTGATCAAAAAACCCTGTCGACGGAAATCTCCGCGGACCCCCCCGTTGTATCTGAACAGCGGGAACCTGAAGGGAGGGAGGGCCCGGGTCCTTGGGAAAAGGGGTCGCTGCCGCCCCGCAGCCCCGTTTTGCCTCTGCCCTTGGCAGACTTCCCCAAACTGCCCCGAGGTGGCCATGGTCATGCAATGTTAAAGATAGGGAACATGACCATGGTTTTGGAAAACTTAGATTCTGGCGAGCCGAAAACTCGGACTCTGGTCATATAATGTTAAAGATAGGGATTTCCCTCCGAAAATTCCTCTCAACATGACCATGGCTACCAAATCTCCTCCGGAGAAGGTAGACATGACCAGAGACTGAAAGGGAACGCCGCGGAGGAAAGGGCGCAAACCCCAGATCTCCAGCGGGAAATGGGAGCCTCAGGCCCGCGTGAACAGGCGCCAGGCGCTTCAACCCCCTTCCCGCAACATGACCAGAGCTTTACCAGAACTTAGCCTCCCTTCCCGCAACATGACCAGAGATAGGGCTGAACATGACCAGAGCTTGGTCAGAGCTCGGCCCGGTCCTTAAGGGGGCTTAGCCCCGTCCTAAGCCCGAGGAACGGGGCCTCCAGCCCGGCCTGAACCGGCGCCAGGCGCGGGAGGTCAACCCCTTCCCGCACATGACCAGAGCTTGGTCAGAGCTCGGCCCGGTCGGGAAGGGGGCTTAGCCCGGGGCCGAGGAAGCCGGCCTGAACCCGCCAGGCCGGGAACCCCCCCCCTCCCGGCCTGCGCGCCAGGTCAACCCCCTTCCATGACCAGAGGCCCGTCCTACCCCCCCTTCCCCCCGGCTCAGGGTTGGGGGGCTTAGCCCCGTCCTAAGGCCGAGGAACGGGGCCTCCAGCCCAGCCCGCCTGAACCCGGCGCCAGGCGGGGAGGTCAACCCCTTCCCGCAACATGACCAGAGATAGGGCTGAACATGACCAGAGCTAAGTCAGAGCTTAGCCCGGTCCTTAAGGGCTTAGCCCGTCTAAGGCGAGCGGGGCCTCCAGCCCGGCCTGAACCCGGCGCCAGGCGCGGAGGTCAACCCCCTTCCCGCCATGACCAGAGCTAAGTCAGGCTTAGCCCGGTCGTTAAGGGGTTAGCCCGTCCTAAGCCGAGGCAGGGCCTCCAGCCCGGCCTGAACCGGCGCCAGGCGCGGGAGGTCAACCCCCTTCCCCAAACATGACCAGAGATAGGGCTGAACATGACCAGAGCTAAGTCAGAGCTTAGCCCGGTCGTTAAGGGGGTTAGCCCCGTCCTAAGGCCGAGGAACGGGGCCTCCAGCCCGGCCTGAACCGGCGCCAGGCGCGGGAGGGGGCCATCGGGCAGACTTCCAGGAGGATGCCGCCAGGGGTGAAGGGGACCCTGACCGGGGTGCAGGGCCTCCCACACACGGCTTCGATCGGTCGCTCGTGCCCTTAGAATGAACCTCCGTCCTGACTTAGAAAAACCTTTTGATCGAAATGCCCGCTTATCTAAAATTCCTACCTCCCCAGTGTATCTGCCATCTATTTGCATTGGGGAAAGCCAAGTTCTCTGGTCCTTGGGGATTCCCGCCTCTGGTCATGTTAGCTAATCTGACCTGGTAACTTTTAACTCCCCTGGTCATGTTGGCTAATAGCCAATTCTGCCCCCTAGGAGATGAACTTTCCTGGAACTCCCTGGTCTGGTCATGTTAGCTAACTCTGCCTCTGGTCATGTTAGCTAATTCCGCCTCTGGTCATGTTAGCTAATTCTGGCTCTGGTCATGTTACTGAAACCTGGCTCTGGTCATGTTAGCTAACTCTGCCTCTGGTCATGTTAGCTAATTCTGCCTCTGGTCATGTTAGCTAATTCCGCCTCTGGTCATGTTAGCTAACTCTGCCTCTGGTCATGTTGGCTAATTCCGCCTCTGGTCATGTTAGCTAATTCTGCCTCTGGTCATGTTAGCTAATTCCGCCTCTGGTCATGTTACTGAAACCTGGCTATGGTCATGTTGGCTAATTCCGCCTCTGGTCATGTTACTGAAACCTGCCTCTGGTCATGTTGGCTAATTCCGGCTCTGGTCATGTTAGCTAATTCTGCCTCTGGTCATGTTACTAATTCCGCCTCTGGTCATGTTACTGAATTCTCTGGTCATGTTAGCTAATTCCGGCTCTGGTCACGTTGGCTAATTCCGCCTCTGGTCATGTTACTGAAACCTGGCTATGGTCATGTTGGCTAATTCCGCCTCTGGTCATGTTACTGAAACCTGGCTATGGTCATGTTGGCTAATTCCGGCTCTGGTCACGTTAGCTAATTCCGCCTCTGGTCATGTTAGCTAATTCTAGCTAATGGTCATGTTGGCTAATTCCGCCTCTGGTCATGTTACTGAAACCTGGCTATGGTCATGTTGGCTAATTCCGCCTCTGGTCACGTTAGCTAATTCCGCCTCTGGTCATCCCATGATACTGGCTATGGCTGTTAGCCCGGGCTGTCTCCCTTGCCCAGCATGGTCATGTTGGCCAATTCTGCTCCCTGAAACCTGGCTATGGTCATGGCTGGCTAATTCCGCCTCTGGTCATGTTAGCTCCCGCCTCTGGTCATGTTCCCGCCCTGGGGACAGCTCCGCCGCCCGGTCATGCTCCTGATTCCGCCTATGGTTCCATTCGGCCCAGGGGTCACCTCCCTGAATGGCCCGGGCTGCCTCCCCACCCGTCAGGGTTCCACTGAAAGGGGGGACCTCCCGGCCCGGGCTGCCCCACTTCCCCGGGCAGGGTTCCACGGCCCCGGGACAGCTCCCGCCGCCCGGGCTGGCTCCCCCACTTCCCGGGCAGGGGTTCCACGGCCCGGGTTCCCGCCGCCCGGGACTTCCGGGACACTTCCCTGCCAGGTTCCACTTGCCCAGGGACCTCCCGCCGCCCAGCCTCCCTTGCCCAGGCAGGGTTCCCAGGCACCTCCGCCGCCCGGGCTGGCTCCCCACTTCCCGGGCAGGGTTCCACGGCCCGGGGACAGCTCCCGCCGCCCGGGCTGGCTCCCACTTCCCCGGGCAGGGGTTCCACCCCCGGGACACCTCCCGCCGCCCCGGGCTGCCTCCCACTTCCCGGGCAGGGTTCCACGGGCCCGGGGACAGCTCCCGCCGCCCCGGGCTGGCTCCCACTTGCCCGGCAGGGGTTCCCACGGCCCGGGGACACCTCCCGCCGCCCGGGCTGGCTCCCACTTGCCCGCGCAGGGTTCCAACATCCCGGGGACACCTCCCTCTGCCTTCCTCCCCAGGATGGCTCCCACTTCCCCGGGCTAGGGGGCCCACGGCCCAGGGACACCTCCCGCCGCCCAGGGGCTGCCTCCCACTTCCCGGGCAGGGTTCCACGGCCCGGGGACAGCTCCCGCCGCCCCGGGCTGCCTCCCACTTCCCGGGCAGGGTTCCAACATCCAGGGGACACCTCCCGCCGCCCCGGGCTGCCTCCCCCCTCCCCAGGGGGAGGTTCCAGCCCAGGGACACCTCCCGCCCGGGCTGCCTCCCACTTCCCCGGGCAGGGTTCCCCGGGGACACCTCCCGCCCGGGCCCCCACTTGGGCCCGGGGACACCTCCCGGCCCGGGCTCCCACTTCCCCAGGGACTCTCCCGCCGCCATCCAGGCGGGGTTCAACATCAGGTCTCTGCACACTGCACTGCCTTGCCTTCCTCTTGCCCAGGATGGCTGCCGGCTTCTCCCAGGCTATTGCTCCCACTTGCCCGGGCAGGGTTCCACGGGCCCGGGGACACCTCCCGCCGCCCCGGGCTGCCTCC
>JAHFZB010000092.1:35000-37500 GCA_036884735.1 Huso huso
CATGTCAGGAATTCGCCCTGTCTCCATCTCGTGGGCATTAGATATTTGGGCTTCTGTGCTGTTGTCCCCTTGCATCAAGTCGCCTCTAGGGGTTCAATCAATCGTGTTGGATTACGCAGGTTCGGGATACTTTCCATTGTCCCCTGCCCTGTCCACAGCTTCTGCAGTTCCTCTTGTGCCTTTTCCGTGGTTGCCAAGTGCTGATCACCCTATCGCTGGAGTCAGCAATCCGCTGCATCCTTCTAATCTGGATCGACGGTATTAAACTCGCCAATCTTAGAACACCCAACCCTCCATCCCTAATCCTCCAGTATATGATACCGACGCGATATAGATGTTGGAAGATGCAGCCATTTTTACTGCTGCCCTCATGAGTGTATCAACTACTTTCAGGCAATTTACTTTGCATTCAGTGTGATCAGCAAGATATATGAGACGGGGAATGGTATATGTTCTAAGTATGACGAACTTTGGGATGGTTTCAATGGTGCCTGATCTATCCTCCCAATCCACTCCTGCAGTTGATGTATCATATTGGCCTTTACACCCGACCCATGGATCAATCTTTTGTGCCCAAATAGTGCCGAATCACCTGGCGCGATCATATTCAGCTCGTTCCCCATGATATTCCATGGTCTACAGTTGTTAACCGTATATGAATCGTGGTTGGTGTTAAAAGAAACCCGTCACTTTGTGGCTTTGTACCACCAATCCAGAAAGACTGCAGAAGGACTCAGGATAGCCAGATTTTTCTCCATTCCATCCCCACGACTCACACACCCCAGGACCAGATCATCAGCAAAGGCAAGGGTTGCCAATCTATCCCCGTTGATGGTATATCCTTTTCCCAATGATTCCAGGGTTGATCAATGGATCCATTGCCAGATTGAACAGCAATGGTGACATCGGATCTCCTTGCTTGACTCAATCTTCATCTCACCACCGAGACTTCTTCCGTCCATTTCAATCGGTGGTGCAGTTCTCATAGGAGCTCTTAATAACCTTGATGACATGCTCATCCACGTTCTTCTGCCGCAACACCCACATGATATGTTCATGCGAATTGAGTCAAATGCTTTCAGAATGTCCACAAATACTACTGCCAGTTGGTTGTGCTGTTTCTTCGCATGCTTTGGATTGACTGTAGTAACTTCAAGTTTTCAGAGCATCCCGGTGCGGAGATAAATCCTCGCTGTCTTGGATTGAGAGGGCAGGCCTGTCAGCCTTCCCCAGACAATCCAGTAGAACAGTCTTAGGACCATTGAACCGATTGTAATCGGTCTCCAGTTGCCTATCTCCGCCAGTTTGTCTGGTTCCGTAGTTTTGGCAGTAGTATCGTCTTACAGGGTTTGATAGTATTCGGCACTATTCCTGTAATGAACCATACATTGAAGAGCTCCATGGTGCCTTGGAATCTTGGTCGCTGATGTTTTGATGATCTATTCCGCCTGGTCCTGGTGAGGATTTCGTTTTGATGGCCTCCAAATTTATGCACACTTCATCCCCAGTAATCAGCTCCTGAAATAATGAATTATCTGCCCTTTCATTGGAGCAGAACTGACCAAGCCCTTGGAATTCCGTGGCTGCTTCCCCACTTCGTCTTGAAGGCTTCATATACTTCTTGAAATGGGATTGGGCATGGTATTTTTTCAGAGCCATCGAGGATGAGGGCTGCGAGTTGCGAGGTTTTTTTTCAAGAACAATTTCTGATGTCTCAGATAACTTCCTTTTGATAGCACGCCTCTTCATCCATGATCTACCTGCTATTTCTCTAGGCTGTTTCTCTCCTCTTGTTCTGATACTTGGTATTCCCGGCGGTATGCTCGCATCCACCCTCAGGGGCCCAGTTCTTTCCTCTGTTACCTCTTCCACCAATTCTTGCACATGCTCGCGTTGCCTCTTAACCATGTGCTGATGGTCTTCCCCTATTAGATCTTCCGGGTTCCGTTCTTTGATGCTCCTGACCATGGAAGTAGCCAGGTTCATCAGTCGTGTTCTACCTCAGCAGTGGGTTCAGGCAGTGCAACTGGACGTTCGAGGAAGCTTTTCAGATTTGAGTTCCCCTTTTGTAGGAGAACCTTTCTCTTACTCAACTCCCTCCTTTTGTCTGCAATTTGCTTGTTATTCTTCGTGGTGATTTTACTAGCAATGAGCATGTTTATCTTCCTTTGCCCTTTATATTGTTTCTCGAACCGGTCTAGCATGTCTTCCTCCTCTCTGGTCCAACAGCTATGGTGCTTACCTCGCTGTGAACTCTTGGGGATCTGTTCGGCTATCCTTTCGACATTTTGGGAGGACAGGGTCCTTCGTGTCTTTTGTGTTGTGACAACCCAGATTTTGTCTCAAAATTTTGTGTGCAGCTTTCACAAGCCCAGGTGTTCTTGTTGCAACTTGCTGCCACCCCTTACATTTGGGGACATGGCACAATCGAGTGATTTCTTTTGTCGGTCTTCCGCATTTTCTACATTTAAACATCAGTGTGATTGCTCTGTGTTTAATA
>JAHFZB010000092.1:42500-45000 GCA_036884735.1 Huso huso
CGACACAACGGGGACTAGACCCGCGGGTCCTCCCCAGGCTCGAGCCAGACCACTGGATGGAAGGGCTCCCCGGCTTCTCGACCTCGCTCGGAAGGGTCGGCGCCCCTCCCCCAGGCTTCTCTCTCTGGGAAGGAAGGAAGGAAGGGAAAACCCTCTCAACGGCGTCCGACTGTAGGGTTTCGGGAGGAACCGCCGTGCCTGAACACCGGCGCGACACCGGCCCGCAGGGGCCCTCCCTAGTCGGAATGAAAAAGCCAATCGTGTGGGAAAACCTCCGCCCCGGGAAGGAACACAGGCAGGGCGACTTAACCACATTGGGAAATCCTCCCCACCTGGCTCCTGCCCGGCACGAGGCCTCCAAAAACGGCCAACAGCTCACCCAAACAGCATTGATAGCCCGGGGAGGGGGGGGCCGGGACACACGGATCAGGGGAAGGAACACAGGCAAGGCGACTTAACCACAATGGAAATCATCCCGACCTGGCTCCTGGCTCCTGCCCGGCACGAGAACCGCCCCTCAATGGACACATGCGAGGGCGCGCTCACATCTTGCCCAGAAATAGAACCTCAATCCCCGGCTTCAGCTTACAACACCCGTGAAACGGCAAAGCATTCTGCCCGATCCTTGGACTCCCTTCCGGAGAGAGCGGATGGTGTGGCGACCAAACTCAGCTCCGCTCACCCCAGTCCTCGGTAGGGTGGGTCAGGCAGGTTTTCTTTGATCAAGCATGGTAAGACGAAGTCTTCGGTCTATAATGTGTGGATTTTGTGAAGGACCCTTTTTTGCACACACAAAGAGTTTCATTCCATCCGGGGAAGACAAGGAGGAATCCCGTCAACTCCTGCCCAGCCACAGACTCCAGGGGATGGCTCCAAACGGGTCCTTCACATGCATTCCTGACACCTCGGTCCTGACTTAGTCAAATCATTTTGATCAAAAAAACCCTGTCGACGGAAATCTCCCCCCCGGACCCCCAGCCCGCCTAACCGGGTAACTGCGGTCCAGGAACCTGAAGGGGAGGGCCCGGGGCCCCTGGTCCTTGGGAAAAGGGTCGGCTGCCGCCCCTGATCATAAAGAAAATTTTTTGATAAAATGACCATGTTTTGCCTCTGCCCTTGGCAGACTTCCCCAAAAATGTGAAGGAGCGCAAAACCCCAGATCTCGAGGAGAAGGTACGGAATCAAGAAAGGGGCCTCCAGGCCCCAGATGAACGGGCCTTTCCAGCAACATGCGGCAGGGAGGACAAGAGCTAAGTCCCCTTCCCCCCTTCCCCCTCATGACCAGAGCTTTACCAGAACTTGGCCTCCCCCTCCAGCAACATGACCAGAGATGGGCCTGAACATGACCAGAGCTAAGTCAGAACTTGGTCCGGTCGAAGAAGGGCCATCTATTTGGTTAGTCCCTGGTCATGTTAAGCCCGGTCAGGAAGGGGTCCTCCAGCCCGGCCTGAACCGGCATAGGTCCGGGGTACCTCCATGTTGGCTTCAAGGGTCAAGCCAGGGGTGTTAGGGGACCCTGGCTCCCGGGGCCCTCCCACATCTGCCTGAATGAACCTCCGTGACTTAGAAAAACTTTTTTGATCGCGTGCCCTGGTAATATACCTACCCCCCGGTCATCTATTTGCTAAGGAGGAAGCCCATCATGTTTTGCATTACTTCAATCTCTGGGGGTCTCCTGGAACTCCTGGTCATGGCTCTGGTCATTTAGGTTAAGGGGACCTGCCGTTGGCTAATTCTGGTGGCTATGCTTGGCCTTCCCCTATGGTCATGTTATAACTCTGCTCTCAAAAAATCATGTTGGCTAATTCCCTCTGCCTCTATTGGTCATGTTAAATTCTGGCTCTGGTCACGTTACTAAATTCTGCCTGATGTTAAATTTTTTGGTCATGTTGGCTAATTCCGCCTCTGGTCATGTTACTGAATTCACCTCTGGTCATGTTGGCTAATTCTGGCTCTGGTCAATATACACCTAAATTCCCCTGTGGTCATGTTAGCCAATTCAGCTGGTCATCTAATTCCGCCTCTAGTCATGTTAGCCAACTCTTGGTCCTCTGGTCATGTTACTGAAACCTCTCTGGAACTTCCGCCTCTGGTCATGCTGAAACCTGGCTCAATTCCGCCTCTGGTCATGTTAGCTAACTCTGCCTCTGGTCATGGAGAAACCTGGCTATGGTCATGTTTAGCCAATTCCACTATGGTCATGTTACTGAATTCCTAATTCTGGTCATGTTGGCTAATTCTGCCTATGGTCATGTTGGCTAATTCCGCCTATGGTCATGTTGGCTAATTCTGGCTCTGGTCACGTTACTGCCTTTGGTCAAAATTCTGCCTCTGGTCATGTTGGTCATAATTCATCATGGTCAATTACTGAAACCTGGCTATGGTCATGTTGGCCAACTCCGCCTATGGTCATGTTATGTTACTGAAACCTGGCTATGGTCATGTCACCTCTGGTCATGTTCTGGTCATGTCGCTGATTCTCTGGTCATCTATGGTCATG
>JAHFZB010000092.1:57500-62246 GCA_036884735.1 Huso huso
TGAACACCCCGCGACACCGACCCGCAGGGGCCCTCCCTAGTCGGAATGAAAAGAAAAGCCAATCGTGTGGGAAAACCTCCGCCCGGGGGAAGGAACACAGGCAGGGCGACTTAACCACATTGGGAAATCCTCCCCACCTGGCTCCTGCCCGCACTTGAGGCCCTCAAAAAACGACCAACAGCTCACCCAAACAGCATTGATAGCCCGGGAGGGGCCGGGACACCGCCGGATCAGGGGAAGGAACACAGGCAAGGCGACTTAACCACAATGGAAATCATCCCGACCTGGCTCCTGGCTCCTGCCCGGCACGAGAACCGCCCCTCAATGGACACATGCGAGGCGCGCGCTCACATCTTGCCCAGAAATAGAACCTCAATCCCGGGCTGGCATACAACACCATGACTGCGCGAGCATTCGCCCATCCTTGGACTCCCTTCCGGAGAGATGGGTGTGGCGACCAAACTCAGCTCCGCTCACCCCAGTCCACGGTAGGGTGGGTCAGGCAGGGTTTCTTAGATCAAGCATGGTAAGACGAAGTCTTCGGTCTATAATGTGTGTGGATTTTGTGAAGGACCCTTTTTGCACACAAAAAGAGAGACATTCCATCCGGGGAAGACAAGGAGGAATCCCGTCAACTCCTGCCCAGCCACAGACTCCAAGGGGCGGCTCCAAACGGGTCCTTCACATGCATTCTGACACCTCGGTCCTGACTTAGTCAAATCATTTTGATCAAAAAAACCCTGTCGACGGAAATCTCCATGGACCCCCGTTGTATCTTAACCGCGGGAACCTGAAGGAGAGGGAGGGCCCGGGTCCTTGGGAAAGGGGTCGCTGCCCCCGAGCCCGTTTTGCCTCTGCCCTTGGCAGACTTCCCCAAACTGCCCGGGGTGGCCATGGTCATCCAATGTTAAAGATAGGGAACATGACCATGGTTTTGGAAAACTTTGATTCTGGCGGAGCCGAAAAACTCCGGACTCTGGTCATACAATGTTAAAGATAGGGATTTCCCTCCAAAAATTCCTCTCCACATGACCATAGCTACCAAATCACCTCCGGAGAAGGTAGAAATGACCAGAGACTGAAAGGGAACGCATGCGGAGGAGTGAAGGCAAAACCCCAGATCTCGAGCGGAAATGGAGCCTCAGGCCCGCATGAGCAGGGCCAGGCACGGGAGGTCAAACCCCTCTTCCCCTTCCAACATGACCAGAGCTTTACCAGAACTTGGCCTCCCTTTCCAGCAACATGACCAGAGATGGGCCTGAACATGACCAGAGCTAAGTCAGAACTTGGCCCGGTCCGGAAAGGGGGCTTAGCCCCGTCCTAAGCCTCAGGAACGGGGCCTCCAGCCCGGCCTGAACCGGTGCCAGGCGCGGGAGGGGGGCCCATCAGGCAGACTTCCAGGGGAGGAAGCCGCCAGGGGTGAAGGGGGACCCTGCCCGGGGTGCAGGGCCTCCCACCTGCGGCTTCGATCGGTCGTTCGTGCCATTAGAATGAACCTCCGTCCTGACTTAGAAAAATTTTTTTGATCGAAATGCCGTGCCCCTAGTAATATGCACCTACCCCCCCGGTGTATCAGCCATCTATTTGCATTAAGGGAGGAAGCCACGAGTTCACGGAGACCTCCTGGAACTCCCGCTCCGCCACACATAGCAAATCTGTCCCTTTAGGAGAAGGTAACGTTTAATCGCAGTTGTGGTCATGTTAGCTAATTCCGCCTATGGTCATGTTAGCCAATTCCGCCTCTGGTCATGTTGGCTAATTCCGCCTATGGTCATGTTGGCTAATTCTGGCTCTGGTCACGTTACTAAATTCTGCCTGTGGTCATGTTAGCCAATTCCGCCTCTGGTCATGTTGGCTAATTCCGGCTCTGGTCATGTTGGCTAATTCCACCTCTGGTCATGTTGGCTAATTCTGGCTCTGGTCACGTTACTAAATTCTGCCTGTGTCATGGGCTATGTCTAGTCATGTTGGCTAATTCCACCTCTGGTCATGTTGGCTAATTCTGGCTCTGGTCACGTGTGATAAAGAGAGGTGAATTCTTTTTAGATCTCCCTTCCGACCGGTGAGGGGCACTGGGAGGAGGCGCAGGCAGAGCGGTGCGTGCGTCACAACCCGGTCGGAAGGCGCGGTGGCAATCACGCATTGGCTGACGGCGGTTTGCCCTCGCTGACCAATGGGGAGACGGGACGGGGCATTACAAAGGGGCGTGGCCGGGGTTCTGTTCCTTCTGGCAGGGTACAGTGTGTGGGAGAGAGGAGAGAGAGAAACAGAGATACAGAGATACAAACAGGGGAATTAAAGAGGGAGGGGAGCAAGGAAGGAGGTGGTTGTGATTACCTGCTAACCCCTGTGTCTTTTTGTGTATTTTATAGAGCACTAACGGGACGCTCGGGGAATACGTCGGAGCCTTGAACCGGAAGTGCTGGATTTTACCCAGTTGTTTTCATTCCTGGATTAAAGGGGCGGATTGACTTTATTTTGTGTTTCTTTTCTCGTTTGGGACTGCAACCCCCTCGTTATTGTTATTTTGTCGGGTTACACATTGCTGTGTACCTGGCTCCCCCACTATTTTGTTTATTCTCCTTGACTTTTTGGTGCCCATCTGACATTGGTTTCGTTGCAATAAAACAGGGCTTGTTAAGAAAAAACCTGACTCACCTTTACACCTTTACACCATCGGTCCAATTCCCCCACCCGTGGTGGGATGGATGGACCAACCACTTTGGCCGGCGATCCTGGGCGCTGGACAGCCGGAGGAGGCTGAGGAACGGAAGAGAATACGGCTCTGCTCCGAATCCGGAAGGATAGGATAACGTCAGCAGCGGCAGGCCCGTGCTGGTTACCCAGGCCGGGCAAAATAGCCAGTGAAGGAATGACCGGAGAACTAGCAACTGAACGGTTAGCTACCATAACGCATAGCCCAGTACTGGGCGGAAACCAACAGTCCTAACGATCGAGGCGCAAGCAGCGTGCGGAGCCATGACTGGCAGCGATACCGCCCAGTATGACCTGGTTAACCTGTAATTTATCCTCCGCCCGTCTCAATATCGCAGGAGACTCAGTCGGTCAGATTCAGGAGTTCAGCGACTAACACCGACGGTGGTAGCCGCTATTATCGATAGCGTGAAACAATGGCTGAACAGTCGAAAGCCGGGATTCAGATGGAAATGCATTGTGATGGAATTAGTCTGCTAATGAAGTGGGAATACGAGGCATACGGAATAGCCCGGCATAACCCGCGACGCTGGAACAGGCCGTGTGGCGTTGGCAACTGAAAATTACGAGGACCCTGGTCTCGCTCGGAACCACCATAACTGGTTGCCCCACTCCCTCAGCTGCCAAAGGACATGGATCGAACCTTTTCCCGGACAGGGCCGTCAGATCACCACGACCCGTCCGGAATATCACCGTGCCACAATGGAGGCAGAGGTTGGCCCCAGCTGAGGTAGAATGGACGTTCCCCTGCCCGCTGTCATACCAACAGCGGGACAAAATATGTTCCATGCCCCACCCTCTGCCCCACCCGTCTGTTTTAGGTGCCAGCAGTCGAGGACACATTGCCAGATACTGCCGGTGACCGTAAAGATCGCGACGTGTGCGTGTCACCTGGCGTCTGGGAACGGGTAAGATGGGGAAAATGATTCGGGGAAGGGCCGTGTATGGTTGATATTGTATTGGGGAATGTGAACACCCGCGCGTGTGGACACAGGGTGTGTGTGACAAACTTTAATTCGAACAGCTCTCCTTGGCGGTATATATTGGCAGCCACAAGGCCAGGTGGCAATCTCACGTATCCATGGGGATACGGCGACATACCCTCTAAAGTATATTTATCGGTAGGCCGATAAAGCACCACCTAGTAGTGGGGTGGCCGGTTACCACATCCAGTTATTCTGGGTGGGGACTGGCCGCAATATAAAGATTTAGTGAAAATATCGGCAGCCTCGACCACCACGTGTGGGCAACGGCAGACCCCGGGAAGGAAGTAATTGGTACTGTTTTCCGCCATACAGGCTGTTTTCTCCACTTTTCGTCCTAAAAAACGTGGGAGAGAGCCGGAAGGAAAAGTGGGAAGGCGCTCGATAAACACGGTTGGGGTCTGGCGGGAGAAAGGTGCTGATGGTCCCCAAGCGTCAATCGAAGGGTGGGCGCAGTGTGACCACGGGCGGAAAGGTTACTGGACCCTCGGTGGGAACTGCTCCAGCCCTGTCAATATCCAGGACGTGTGGGCTGGCCTTGGACCTAGTGTAGGAACAGAACAACGACCCACACTGGTGCACGCAGGAACAGGTCCAGGTCTATTGAGGGTAAGGATGTTGGCCCGGCATTGGGACGCTGGTATATATCCCCATTTCGTGGTAGAGGGGCACTTGCTTTGCCGAGTAAACCCAGCCGAGGCACAGGACAGCCTGTCAAACAGTTGATGGTTCCCCGTCCTGTGGACCAGAGGTCCATGAGGCTGGCATGACGTCCCCTTTGCAGGACATCTTGGCGTGGACAAGACGAGGACCGGGCACTGGCTCGATTTTACTGGGCAGGGCTCTACACCGAAGTGGCGAAATATGTAGCTAGCTGCCCAGAATGTCGGGGAAGTAGCACGGGTGTCCCCGCCCCTCTATTGGTCCCACTGCCTATTATCTCCTCCTTTGAGCCTTTGCAATGGACATAGTTGAATGATGCCTTCTGATTCGGGCCTACGCACATATTGGTGATGGTGGATTATGCAGCGGTAAACGTACGTATCTT
>JAHFZB010000092.1:62746-92916 GCA_036884735.1 Huso huso
CCCGCAAGCCACATGCATTGCTGGTTCCACGGCCCCGTGGACAGCTCCGCCTCGGCTGGTGCTCCCCACTTCCCCGCTGGCAGGGTCTCCACGCCCTGACACTCTCCCGCCTGGCTGGCTCCCACTTCCACGGCAGGGGTCACACGGCTCCTCACTTCCCCGGGCTCACGGCCCCGGGGACACCTCCGCCGCCCCGGCTGCCTCCCCACTTCCACGGCAGGGTTCCAAACATCCAGGTCTCAGCACACACGCATACTGCCCTGCCTTCCTTTTGCCCAGGATGGCTGCCGGCTTCCACGACCCAGGCTGGTTGCCCCACTTGCCCGGCAGGGTCTCCACGCCCCGGGACAGCTCCTCTGGCGGGTGCTCCCCCACTTGCCCGGGCAGAGCCCCACCGCCCTGGGACAGTCCAGCCTGGCTGCCTCCCACTCCCCGGTGGGAACATTTGCCCTGGGACAGCCCCGCTGCCCCGGCTGGCTCCCACTTCGGCAGGGGTTCCACCGGGCCCGGGACACCTCCCGCCGCCTGGCTGAATAATTCCGCTCTGGTCACGCTAGCACGGGCTCTGGTTCCTGAATTATTCCTAGCTGGTCAGTACATGGTACACTGCTCTGCACCCTGGTTGCTTGCCCAGGAGGCTGGTGTATTGGGACACTCCTACGCCAGCCTATGGTCCCACCTGACCCGGCAGGGGTTCCACGGCCCGGGACAGCTCCCGCCGCCTGCTGGCTCCCGCTTGCCCGGCAGGGTTATGGTCCCCGACATTCTGGTCCCCGGCTGGTCCCATGCCCTGGGACACCTCCGCCTGGCTGGTCCTTACTTCCCTGGCAGGGTCCACGTTGGACACCCGCCTGGTCATGGCTGGCTGGCTAATTGCCTCAACATCCAGGCTCCCAGCAAAGGGTCTGCCGGCTCTTGGTCAGGATGGCTGCCGCTTCCCCTGGTCCCAGGCTGCTCGGCATTCCGCTATGGTCATGTTAGCTAACCTCCCGCCCCTGGTCATGTTACTGAAAACCTGGCTATGGTCACGGCCCTGGGGACAGCTCTGGTCTCGGTTGGCTAATTCCACTTCTGGTCATGTTACTGAGTTCCACAGCCTGGTCAGCTCCCGGGCCACCGGCTGGCTGGCTACTTCCCCGGGTCAGGTTACCGAAACCTGGCTATCTGTTACTGAAACCTCCCACTGGGTCATGTTAGCAGGTTCCTGCCTCCTGGTCATATACATTGAAACCCAGCTATGGTCATGTAATAGCTCTTGCCCAGGATGGTCATGTTACTGAAAACACCCAGGCTATTGCTCCATATTAACTCTGCCTCTGGTAGTTACTGAAACCTGGCTATGGTCACAGTTCCCCGCGCCTGTCTGGGTCCCCCTAATTCTGTCTCGGCTGGTCACGCCTTGCCCCGCGCCTGGTCGCCCGGCTGAATGGGGACCCAGGCTATGGTCATGCCACTGAAAACCTGGCTATGGTCATGTTTCCATTCCGCCTCTGGTCATGTTAGCTAATCCAGTTGGTCATGTTCCCCTGGAAACCTGGCCCTGGGCTCATGTTAGCCAATTCCTCTGGTCATGCCTATGGTCACGTTGGCTAATTCTCCGCCTCTGGTCAAGTGTTACTTTCTTTAAACCTGGTCATGTTACTGAAACCTGCCTATGGTCACCCGGTCTATCCCTTCGCTCTGGTCGAGGTTATTAATTCTGCCTCTGGTCAGGTTACTGAAACCTGGCTATGGTCATAGTTGATTCGCCTCTGGTCATGTTAGCTACTGCCTCTGGTCAGGTTACTGAAACCTGGCTATGGTCATGTTACATAATTCCGCTCTGGTCATAAGCCTAACTTGCGGCTATGGGTTGCCTGAAACCTTGCTCTGGTCAGGGTTGCCTTGCCCCTGAACAGCTATGGTCATGTTACTAACTCTGCCTCTGGTCATAAAAGCATTGAATTCATTATGGTGGACACCCCTTGGTCCGCCTCCTCGGCTGGTCACTTTCCCAATTCCGCTCTGGTCAGGGTTCCAACTATCAGGTCAGAAGCCACACTTGGTCATGCTCTGCATTGAAACCTGGCTATGGTCATGTTAGCTATCACCACTTGGTCATGTTGGCTAATTCCAGCTATGGTCATGTTAGCTAACTCTGCCTCTGGTCATGTTACTGAAACCGCTATGGTCAAAGCATTAACTCTGCCTGGGTCATGTTAGCTAACTCTGCCTGGGTCAGGCTAACCCAGCTCTGGTTCCTCCCCTCTGCCTCTGGTCAGGGTTACTGAAACCAGGCTCTGGTCATGTTACACCGCTGTCTTGGCCTTAACTCTGCCCAGGATGGTCAGGTCCATTGAAACCTGGCTATGGTCATCTGTTGGGCAGGGTTCCACGGCCATGGGCTAGCTAATTCGCCCGGGTTGGTCCCACTTGCGGCAGGGTTCCACCTGCCCTCTGGTCATGTTCTAACCTGGTCCCCCCCCCCCGCCTGGTCATGTTAGCTAACTCTGCCTCTGGTCATGTTACTGAAACGCCCATGGTCATGGTCATGTTTCCGCCTATGGTCATGTTATGAACCTGGACTTTGGTCATGTTACTGAAAACTTATGGTCATGTTATTCTCACGCCTATGGGACGCTATTATCCCCGCCGCCCGGCTGAAACCTGGCTATGGTCATGTTATTAATTCCGCCTGGTCATGCGGGACAGCACCCTGGCTGGCTAGCTAATTCCGCTCTGGTCATGTTACTTCGCCTGGTCATGATCATGAATGGGACCCAGGCTATTGTCTTACTTGCCCTGGTCACAGAGTTCCACGGCCCCTGGGATGTTACTCCCCTGGCTATGGTCGGGTGGCTCCCCCTGGTCCCGCGTTTAAGAATGACTTGGCCCGGGACTGAGCTCTGGCTATGGTCATGTTGGCTGGCCTCCCACTTCCCCGGCAGGGTTCCCTGCCCCTGGACACCTTGAAACCTGGCTATGGTCTTGGCTCCTTAACTTGGCTCTGGTCATGTTCTAGGTCGGCTATGGTCATGTTGGCTAACCCCTTTGGTCATGGTTACTGAAACCTGGCTATGGTCATGTTGGCCAATTCCGCCCTTGGGTCACCTCCCAGCCGGCTGGTCACCTCCCGCCTCTGGTCCACGTCGGGACAGCCCCGCCTCTGGGCTGGTCATTTGGCCGGTTCTGACGCCCTGGCTCTGGACGTTAGGGGTTCCGCCCTGGTGGGTTACTGAAAACCTGGCTATGGTCATGTTAGCTATTTCCGCCTATGGTCATGTTAGCTAATTCCGGCTATGGTCATGTTGGCTACTTTCCTGCCTCTGGTCATGTTTCTAACATCAGCCCTGGTCATGTTAGCACTTCCTGCCTTGGTCATGGTTGCCCAGCCTCTGGTCATGCTTCCCACCCACCCCTGGGCATGTTTCCAAACTTCCCTGGTCAGGGTTCCACTGTTTGGACACCTCCTTTGCCCGCCTGGGCCTGGTCACGCTCCCCCCCCCTGGTCAGGGTTCCACGGCTATGGGATGTTACTGAAACCCGCCTGGTGGTTCCCGGCAGAGTCTCCCATGTTGGCTAACACGTTCTGGTCAGTTACTGAAACCTGGCTATGGTCATGTTGGCTAAAACCCGCTCTGGTCATGTTAGCTAACTCTGCCTCTGGTCATGTTACTGAAACCCATGCATGGTCATCCAACATCCAGGTCTGGTCTTGTTATTAACCTGCTCTGGTCATGTTACTGAAACCCAGGATGGTCATGTTCCCCTGGTCTGCCATATGATCCAGGCTATTGCTGGGTCCCAGATTGAAACCTGGTTCCATGGCCCTGCCGCACGGCTGGCCTCCTGGTCGGGTTGCCTCCCACATCCCCACCTAGGGTCATGTTACTGCCCTGGATGAAGCTCCACGCCCCTCATTTGGCTGGCTCCACTTCCCCAGGTGGTCATCCATTGCCCCTGGACATGGTCGCCCGGCCAATTCCGCTCTGGTCATGTTAGCTAACCTGCCTCTGGTCATGTTACTGAAACCCATGGTCATGTTGGCTAATTCCGGCTATGGTCATGGTTACTAATCCCTGGGACCCAGGCTATTGCTAACTCCCCGGCTGGTCAGGGGTTGGCGGGCCCTGGGACACCTCCTGGTCGCCGCAGGGGCCTCCCACCTGCCCCCTCTGGTCATGCCCGGCTGGAAACCTGGCTCTGGTCATGAATACCTCCCCTCTGGCTTTAACTCTGCCTCTGGTCATGTTACTGAAACCTGGCTATGGTCATGTTGGCTAATTCCCCGGGTCGTCAAAGTATTATGGTGGGTTAGCTCCTCCGCTCTGGCTGTTATTAATTCCACGGGCTGGTCCAACATCCAGGTCTCAGATCTCACTTGCACACTGCTCTGCCTTCCTCTTGCTATCATGATGGCTAACCTGCCCACTGCCCCAGGCTACTGAAACCTTGCTATGGTCATGTTGGCTAATTCCTCTGGTCACGTCCCGCATAACCCGCCTCCCTGGTCATGTTACTGAAACCTGGCTATGGTCATGGGATTAATTCTATGGTCATGTTGGCTAACTCTCCTCTGGCAGGTTCACACCGGGCTATGGTCACATTAACTCTGCCTGCTGGTCATGTCCCCTAATTCCGCTCTGGTCACGACCCAGGCTAATTCCGGCCTGGTCACGTTAGCTAATCCTCCGCCTGGTCAGGGATTGAATGGGGACCCAGGCTGGGCTCCTACTTGCCCAGACAGCCTCCACGCCCGGGATCCCTCTGGTCATGGTGGCCCCCAAACCTGGAAATGGTCATGCCCCGACGGGAATTCCTTCCGGGAGTTCTGGTCCCATGTTGATTCACCGTCATGGTCATGGGAATTGAACCCAGGCTATTGTTCCCATTTCCCCGGCAGGGTTCCACGGCCCGGGAATTCCGCCTCCTGCCTGGTCCTGTTAGCTGGTCCTGCCTCTGGTAGCGACCATGGTCACGTTAGCGCCCTATGGTCAGTTATTGAATGGGGACCCAGGCTGGCTCCCCACTTCCCATGACAGGGTTCTCCCAGGGCCTGGTGGGGACACCCTCCTCTGGTCATGTTACTGGCTGGCTCCTCCCACTTCCTCGGCAGGGTTCCACTGCCCCTGGGACAGCTCCCTGCCGCCCCGGGCTGGCTCCCACCTCCCCTGGCAGGGTTCCACGGCCCCTGGGACACCTCCCCTGCCTGGTCATGTTACTGAAAACCTGGCTATGGGTTGGCTCCCCACTTCCTTGGGGCAGTGTTCCAACATCCAGGTCTCAGCTGAATTAATGGGGTTGGCTCTGCCTTCCTGGTTGTTACAATTCCCACGGCCCCGGGACACCTCCCGCCACCCCGGGCTGGCTCCCACTTCCACGGGCAGGGTTCCAACATCCAGGTCTCAGCTCACACGTACACTGGCTGCCTTCCTCTTGCAGCTTGCCCAGGATGGGGCCGCTTCCACGACCCAGGCTATTCCCTCCCACTTGCCCTGGCAGGGGTCCACGGCCCTGGGACACCCTCCCGCCGCCTGGCTGGCTCCCACTTGAAACCCGGTTTGGGCAGGGTCACACGGGCCTGGGACACCCTTGGCCGCCCCCGGCTGCCTCCCACTTCCACGGGCAGGGTTCCCAACATCCAGGTCTCAGCACACACGCACACTGCTCTGCCTTCCTCTTGCCCAGGGATGGCTGCCGGCTTCCACCACCCAGGCTATTGCTCCCACCTGCCTGGGCAGGGTTCCAACATCCAGGGACAGCTCCGGCCGCCACTGGCTGGCCCCCCACTGTTGCTCCCGGGCAGGGTTCCCTGCCCGGGACAGCTCCCCCCACTTCTTTCAGGCAGCCCCCAATTGCCCTATGGTCAGGCTGGCCCCCGGCTTTATGGTCATGTTAACGGGCCTGGGACAGGGTTAGTTCCGGTTATATGGTCTCTGCCTCTGGTCACGGCAAACCTGGCTATGGTCATGTTGGCCAATTCCGCTCTGGTCTTGGGTTAGCTAATTCCGCCTGCCTGGTCAGTTCAGCTGGCTATGGTCATGTTACTGAAACCTGGCTATGGCCCATGATTAGCCTCCCCTGCCTATGGTCACGTTAGCTAATCTCCCCTCTGGTCACGCGCTATTAATTCCACCTCTGGTCATGTTACTGAAACCTGGCTATGGTCATGTTGGCCGATTCCGGTTCTCTGGTCATTAATAACTCCCTCTGGTCAGGTTACAGAAAAAACCTGCCTCTGGTCACGTTGGCCACCTCTCTGTCATGTTAGTTAACTTGCCTCTGGTCATGTTACTGAAACCTGGCTGGTCATGGTCATCTCAATAATTGGCGGACTGCCTTGGTCATGTTGATTAATCCTGCCTCTGGTCATGTTGGGCTAATTCGGCTATGGTCTCTGGTCACTGGTCGGGCTAATTCCTGCTCTGGTCACGTTAGCTAATTCCGACACCTCTGGTCATGTTATTGAATCTGGGCTTGGTCACGTTAGGTTGGTCATGTCAGCTGAAAACCTGGCTATGGTCATGTTACTGAAACCTGCCTGGTCATGTTAGCTAATTCCCCACCTCTGGTCATGTTAGCTAATCCTGCCCCTGGTCATGTTACTGAAACCTGGCTATGGTCATGTTATTAATTCCGGCCTGGTCATGTTGGCTAATCCCCTGCCTCTGGTCATGTTACTGAAACCTGGCTCTGGTCATGTTACTGAAACCTGGGCTCTGGTCACGCGGTATTAACTCTTGCTCATGGTACTTGTTACTGAAACCTGGTCATGAATAATTCCGCTTGGTCATGTTAGCTAACCTGCCTCTGGTCACGCTATTAATTGACCTCTGGTCATGTTACTTGAAACCTGGCTCTGGTCATGTTAGCTACTCCGCCTCTGGTCATGTTACTGAAACCTGGCTATGGTCATGTTAGCTAACTCTGGCTCTGGTCATGTTGGCTAATTCCGGCTATGGTCATGTTAGCTAACTCTGCCTCTGGTCATGTTACTGAAACCTGGCTATGGTCATGTTAGCTAATTCCGGCTCTGGTCATGTTGGCTAACTCTGCCTCTGGTCATGTTACTGAAACCTGGCTCTGGTCATGTTGGCTAACTCTGCCTCTGGTCATGTTACTGATTAACTCCCTTGCCTGGTCATGTTGGCTAAACCTGGTATGGCATAATTGCCTCTGGTCATGTTACTGAATTGAAACCTGGCTATTGTTGGCCAATCCTGCCCTGGACATTAATTCCTCTGGTCACGCTATTAATTCCGCCTGGTCACGTTGGCTAATTCCGGCTCTGGTCATGTTAGCTAACTCTGCCTCTGGTCATGTTACTGAAACCTTGCTATGGTCATGTTGGCTAATTCCGCCTGGTCTGGCTATTAACGGCCCCAGGTATGGTCATGTTACTGAAACCTGGCTGGTCATGTTATTAATAATTCGCTATGGTCATGTCCCATTAACGGCTGCCTCTGGTCATGTTACGGGAAACCCGGCTCTGGTCATGTTGGCTAATTCTGCCTCTGGTCATGTTACTAATCCCTGCCTCTGGTCATGTTAGCCGAAACCTGGCCATGGTCATGTTACTGAATCACCCAGGCTATTGCTCCCCTTCCTCTGGTCATGATATTGAATGGGACCCAGGCTATTGCCTCCCCACTTGCCCAGACAGGGTTCCACCTGCCCTGTGGACACCTCCCCCGCCTGGCTGGCTCCCACTTCCCCCTGGCAGGGTTCTTAATGGCCCCTGGACAGTTCCGCCGCCTGGCTGCCTCCCACTTCCCGGCAGGGTTCGGCCCTGGGGACCCTCCTGGCCCTCGGCTGGCTCCCACTTCCCTCGGCAGGGGTTCCACGGCCTATGGGACACCTCCCCGCGCCCTGGCTGGCTCCCACTCTCCACTGGGCAGGGTTCCAACATCCAGGTCTCAGCTCACCCACACTGCTCCTTCCTCTGGTCAGGATGGCTGCCGGCTTCCAAACCCAGGCTATTGCCTCCCACTTGCCCCGCAGGGGTTCCACGCCATGGGAGGCCTCCCCGCCGCCTGGCTGCCTCCCCACTTCCCCGACAGGGTTCCACGGCCCCGGGACACCTCCCCCGCCTGGCTGCCTCCCACTCCCTCGGCAGGGTTCCACGGCCCTGGGACAGCTCCCACGCCCGGCTGGCTCCCACTTCCCGGCAGGGTCACACGGCCTCCGCCTGGCTGCCTCCCACTTCCCGGGCAGGGTTCCAACATCCAGGTCTCAGCACACACGTACACTGGGCTCTGCCTCCTCTGCCCAGGATGGCTCCCGCTTCCAGGTCACCCAGGCTATTGCTCCCACTTGCCCGGCAGGGTCTCCATGGCCCGGGACACCTCCACGCCAGGGCTGCCTCCCACTTCTGTTCGGCAGGGAAAGTCCCACGGGCCCCGGGACACCTCCCCACGCCCGGCTGGTCCCACTTCCCCGGCAGGGTTCCATTTGCCCTGGGTCTCAGCCCCCGCCTCGGTTGGCTAGCCCACTTGCCCCTGGTCATGTTAGGTTCCACCATGGGGATGGCTTTATGGTCGGCATTGAATCGACCCAGGCTATTGCCCCACTTTATGGCAGGGTTCCCACTGCGGGCAGGGGACAGCTCCGGATTAGCCGGGCCTGGCTGGCCCCCACTTCCCCCCGGCAGGGTTCCACGGCCCCCGGGACACTCCCGCCTGGCTGGTTCCCACTTGGCAGGGGTTCCACGGCCCAGGGTTCCTGTTTATGGTCTCAGCTCACATTTCCCGCCACTGGTCCACGCATAATTCCTCCTTTCCGCTGGTGGCTGGTTTCCCACGGGCTGTTCCAACATCCAGGTCCCGTTCACACGATTAGCTAATTCGCTTGCCTCAAGTTCTTGCCGGGTTCCTCCTGACCCAGGCTGCCTCCCACTGGCCATGGCAGAAACCTCCCACGGTCATGGGACACCTCCCGCCTGCCCCCGTTGGCTGCCTCCCTGGTCCTGCTACAAATCCCACCACGGCCCATGGGACAGCTCCTCCCTATGGTCGGCTGGCCTCCCCACTTCCCGGCAGGGTCATGGCCCGGGACAACCGCTATGGTCCGGTTGGCTAACTTCCCCGGCAGGGTCCACGGCCCTGGGACACCTCCCGCCGCCCCTGGCTGCCTCCCACTTCCACGGGCAGGGTTCCAACATCCAGGTCTCAGCACACACGTTACTAACTGCTTCCTCTTGCCCAGGATGGCTGCCGGCTCCACGACCCAGGCTATTGCTCCCACTCTGGTCAGGGTTCCACGCCCTGGGACACCTCCCGCCGCCCTGGGCTGGCCTCCCACTTGCCCCGGCTGGTTCCACGTCCCTGGACAGCTATGGCCCCCGTTGGCTGGTTCTGCCCTGGTCATGTTACTGAAACCTGGCTATGGTCATGTTAGCTAATCTGCGCCATGGTCATGTTAGCTAATTCCTCTGGTCATGTTACTGAAAACCTGGTCATGTTGGTCATGCCTATGGTCATGTTCTAATTCTGCCTCTGGTCAGGCTATTGCCTGGTCACCCGGCATTAATTCCACGCCTATGGTCATGACACTGAAACCTGGCTATGGTCATGTTGGGTAATTCCCATTGGTCCGGCGCCATTGAAACCACTGGTCAGGGTTACAATCCCGCTTGGCTTGGCCCATTCCAAAATTGAAACCTGGTCATGGTCACTAAACCTCTGGTCATGGTCTCTGTCTGGTCATGTTACTGAAACCTGGCTATGGTCATGTTATTAATTTGCCTCTGGTCAGTTACGGCTAACTCCCTCTGGTCATGGGAACCTCCTATGGTCATGTTGGCTAATCTCCGGCTATGGTCATGTTGGCTAACTCTGCCTCTGGTCATGTTACTGAAACCTGGCTATGGTTGGCTAATCAATTCCAGGTCCTGGTCAGGCATAATTCCGCCGATAATTAATTCTGGTCATGTTATTGAAACCTGGCCTGGTCACGTTAGCCCACCGCTCTGGTCATGATGGCTAACATCCAGGCTCTCAGCATGTTAGCAGACAATTTAAACTGCCATGCCTAACTTGCCTGGTCATGGCTAATCCTACTTCCCGCCTGGTCAGGTTATTAACTCTGCCTCTGGTCATGTTACAAACCTGGGCTCCATGTTATTAAGTGGGGGCAGGCTGCCTCCACGCCCTGGTCATGTTCCTCCCCCTGGCTATGGTCATGTTGGCCCGGCAGGGTTCCACGCCCCTGGGATGCCCGGGCCCCGCCTCTGGCTGTTAGAAACCTCCCTATGGTCATGTTCCTGAATTCCCCTGGTCATGTTAGCTAACCTGCCTCTGGTCATGCCATTGAAACCCGGCTATGGTCATGTTAATTCCAGGGGCCAATCCCCGGGCCTCTGGTCATGTTACTGAAACCTGGCAGGGCCATGGTCATGTTCAGCTAACTCTATGGTCATGTTCCAACACTGCCCCTGGTTACTGGTCCTGGCTGGCTCCCCACTTCCCTGGTCAGGGTTCCACGGCCCTGGACACCTCCTGCTAATGCCCCGGCTGGTCCTCCCCACGAAACCTGGCAGGGTTCCACGGTCTCCCTGAAACCTCTCTGCCGCCTGGCTGGCTCCCACCTATGGTCATGGCAGGGTTCCAACATCTGGTCATGTTGGGTCCCAGCTCATGGTCATGTTGGCTAACTCTCCCTCTGGTCATCCCCACCTCTCCCAGGTTGGCTGGGTTGGCTAATCCTGGCCCTGGTCATGTTGGCTGAAAACCTGGCTGGTCCATGTTCCCTAATTCAGGGAAATTCCACGGCCCTGGGGATAAGCTCGCCTCCTGGCCATGCTCGGCTGCCTCCCCACTTCCCCAGCAGGGTTCCCTCTGGTCTGGGTAGCTCCTGCCGCCTGGTCATCCCACTGAAACCTGGCGGCAGGGTTCCAACACTTCGGCCCTTGGACACCTCGTAAACCTGGCTGCCTTCCTACGCTATGGGCAGGGTTCCCAACTCTGTCTCTGGTCTGAATGGGGAAACTGCTGGCCTCCCTCTTGCCCGGGGATGGCTTCTGGTCCGCCACTCAGGCTATTGCCTCCCCACTGCCCCGGCAGGGGTTCCACGGGCCCCGGGACAGCTGGGGCCGCCAGGCTGCCCCCCACTTGCCCACAGGGCCCCGGCTGGACTCCCACCTCCCCTGGCTGGTTCCCACTTCCCGGCAGGGACGGGACACCTCCGCCTGGCTAATTCCGCCTGGTCATGTTAGCTAACTCTGCCTCTGGTCATGTTACTGAATTCCGCCCATGGTCATGTTAGCCGATTCCGCCTATGGTCATGTTACTGAATCGGGACCCAGGCTATTGCTCCCACTTCCCCGGGCAGGGTTCCACGGCCCCGGGGACACCTCCCGCCGCCCCGGGCTGCCTCCCACTTCCCCGGCAGGGTTCCACGGCCCCGTGGACAGCTCCCGCCGCCCCGGCTGGCTCCCACTTCCCCGGCAGGGTTCCACGTCTGCCTGGACAGCTCCCCACGCCTGGGCTGGCTCCCCACTTCCCCGGCAGGGTTCCACGCCCCTGGGACACCTCCCCGCCGCCTGGCTCCCACTTCCCGGCAGGGTTCCCACGGCCCTGGGACACCTCCCCGCCTGGCTGGCTCCCACTTCCACGGGCAGGGTTCCAACATCCAGGTCTCAGCTCACACGTACACTGCTCTGCCTTCCTCTGCCCAGGATGGCTGCCGCTTCCCACCCAGGCTATTGCTCCCACTTGCCCCGGCAGGGTTCCACGGCCCCGGGGACACCTCCGGCTGCCCACCGGCTGCCCCACGCCCCGGGACAGCCCCGCCCCAGGCTGCCTCCCCACGGGTCCCCTGCCCCTGGGACAGCTCCTGCCCCGGGCTGGCTCCCACTTCCCCGGGCAGGGTCACACGGGCCCGGGGACACCTCCCGCCGCCCCGGGCTGCCTCCCACTTCCACGGGCAGGGTTCCAACATCCAGGTCTCAGCACACACGTACACTGCTCTGCCTTCCTCTTGCCCAGGATGGCTGCCGGCTTCCACGACCCAGGCTATTGCTCCCACTTGCCCGGGCAGGGTTCCACGGGCCCCGGGACACCTCCGGCCGCCTGGCTGCCTCCCACTTCCCCCGGCAGGGTTCCACGGCCCTTGGGACAGCCTCCCGGCTGGCCCCTTCCACGGCAGGGTTCCACTTCCCCGGGGGTTCTGCGGCCTGGCCGGTCATGGGACAGCTAAACCCTGGCTGGTCTCCCACTGTTATGGTCAGGGTCACATCTGCCCATGGGATTGCCACTCCGCGGGACCCAGGCTATGGCCCCAACCGGCCCCGGGCAGGGTTCCAACATCTGGGACACCAGCACGGCCGCACTGGCTGCCTCTCCCACTTCCCCGCTTCCCCATGGCCCTGGGACATTGCCCATGCTGCCCCGGCTGGGTCCCACGCCCCCGGCATGGTCCAACATCCTGGTCCCAGCTCACAGGGTGCCACGGCTCAGGGTTCCACTTGCCCGGGATGGCTGCCCGGGGTCACCTCCGCCCCGGCTGGCTCCCACTCCCGGACTGTTCCAACATGGTCCCACCGCACACTGCTCTGGCTAATTCCCACTGCTATGGATCATGTCCCTAATTCGACCAGGCTATTGCTCCCCACTGCCCCCTGGGCAGGGGTTCCACGGCCCCGGGACAGCTCCCCGCCGCCCGGGCTGCCTCCCATTCCCCGGCAGGGTCCACGCCCTGGGACAGCTCCCGCCTCTGGCTGCCTCCCATCGAAACCTGGCAGGGTCCACGGCCCCTTGCCCAGGATAGCCGCCGTCTGGGGGCTCCCACTTCCCTCGGCAGGGTCCCATGCCCCGGGGACACCTCCCGCCGCCTGGCTGGGTTCCACTTCCCTCGGCAGGGTCTCAGCATCCAGGTCACCTCTGGTCGGCTGCTCCCACTAGTTTTGCCCAGGGGCATCCATAACCAGGTCCCAGGTCACACTGACACCTGCTGGTCAGGGTTCCACTTGCCCGGGATCCCTGCCTCTGGTCACGTTCCACCCAGGCTCTGGTCAGAGCCCACTTGCTCCGGGCAGGGTTCCACGGCCCCTGGGACAGCTATGGTCATGTTGGCTAATCCCGCTCTGGTCCGGCATTAGGTCCGCCCTGGTCATGTTACTGAAACCTGGCTGGTCATGTTGGCCACGGGCTCTGGTCATGTTGGCTAATATCTGGTCAGGTCTCAGCTATGGTCATGTTGGCTGAAAATCCCTCTTGGTCATGGTTATTAATTCCGCCTATGGTCATGCTTTGCTCCCAAACCCGGCTGGTCATGCCCTGGGATTCCTCCTCCTGGTCATGGCTGGCTAATTCCGCTCTGGTCATGTTCCTAACCTGCCTCTGGTCATGTTACTGAAACCTGGCTATGGTCATGTTGGCTAATTCCGGCTATGGTCATGTTATTAACTCCGCCCTGGTCAGGTTACTGAAAATTCCATCGGTCATGTTACTAAACCTGCTATGGTCATGTTGGCTAATTCCTGCCTCTGGTCATGTTACTGAAACCTGGCTATGGTCATGCCCCCTGAATTCCGCTTCTGGTCATGTTGGCTAATTCCGCCTCTGGTCATGTTAGCTGGCCTCTGGTCAGCTGTTAGCTCCCCGGCAGGTTCACCCGCTCTGGTCATGTTACTGAAACCCGGCTATGGTCATGTTAGCTAACCCCCTGGTGCGGCTCCAGCTAAGGTCCGGGAAACCTGGCTCCCTGGTCATGTTGGTTAATTCCGGCTATGGTCATGTTCTAATTCCGCCTCTGGTCATGTTAGCTAACCTGCCTCTGGTCCCAGGCTCCTGCCGGCATCTGCCCTGGTCGTTATGGTCATACATTGGCTGAAACCCAGGCCCTGGTCATGTTACTCCTCCGGCCTGGTCATGGGATGGTCATGTTCCAGCTATGGTCATGTTAGCTAACCTGCCTCTGGTCATGGGCTAATTCCACCCCATGGTCATGTTAGCTAATCCCGCCCTGGTCATGTTACTTGAAACCTGGACCCATGGTCATTAACTCCCATCAATTCCACGGCCCCTGGGGACACCTCCCGTCTGGTTGGCTGCCTCCCATTTGGCCCCGGCAGGGTCAGTGTTGGTCATGGACTGAAACCTGAAACCTGGCTGGCTCCCAATTCCGCCTCTGGTCATGTTCCTGGCTCTGCCTCTGGTCATGTTGGAAACACTGCCTGCGGCAGGGTGGACGGCCCTGGGATGGCGAATGGGGACCCAGGCTATTGCTCCCACCCCAGGCAGGTTCCACCTGCCCCGCTCCCACCGCCTGGCTGGTCCCACGGCTGGCCCCTGGTTCGGGGTCACGTCGGGTTGCCTCCCACGGGCCCTGGCCCCCATGCCCTGGGACAGCCCGCTGGCTGGCTCCCACTTCCCCACAGGGTTCCATGGTCGGGACACCTCCCACCGCCTTGGTCTGGTCCCACTCCCGGGCTTGGTCCACTGCCCCTGAAACCCACCTCATGGTCATGTTGGCTAGTTCCGCTCCCATGGTCCCAACATGAACTGCCCCAGGCTATTGCTCCTGAAACCTCCCGGCATGGTCCACGATGGCGGGATCCCCCCACATCCCGCCTCAGGGCTCCTCCTGCCTGGCTCACCGCATAATTCCACGGCCCAGGGGCTGCCTGGCTACTGAACGACCCAGGCTGGCTCCCACTTCCCCCGGCAGGGGTTCCACGGCCCCGGACAGCTCCCTTCCGGTTGGGCTGGCTTCCCCTGCCCGGCAGGGTTCCACGGCCCTGGGACAGCTCCCCCGGCGCGGGGTTGCCTCCCACTTCCCCGGTGCCCGCAGGGTTCCACCTCCCCTCGGGCAGGCTCCCACTTCCTGGGCAGTGTTCCAACATCCAGGTCTCAGCCACACGCCACTGCTGGCCTTCCTCTTGCCCAGGATGGCTGCCGGCTTCCCACTACCCAGGCTATTGCTCCCACTTGCCCCGGCAGGGGGTTCCACGGCCCCCGGGACACCTCCCACCATGGTCATGTTCCCACTCCGCCTGGCTGGTCCCATGTTGCCTGAAACGGGACTCCTGGCCCCGGGCTGCTCCCACCCCGGCTGTTTCCCACCTGCCGGCAGGGTCCAGGGTTGGGAAATATCTGGTCCGGCTGCTCCCCTGCCTCTGGTCATGTTTCTGAAAACCTGGCTATGGTCATGTTGGCCAATTGCCCAATGGTCATGTTCCTACCCGCTTCTGGTCACTTAGCTAATTCGGGACCTGGTCACGCCTGGCTAATCCCGCCTGGTCAATGTTAGCTGAAACGGCCCCGGGACATGTTACTGAAACCTGGCTATGGTCACTTAGCTAAGGGGTTCTGGTCATGTTTTGCATAATTCCAGCTATGGTCATGTTAGAAACGGCTGCCTCTGGTCATGTTGGTTAATTCCTTCGTTATGGTCATGTGGGCTAACCCTGCCTCTGGTCATGTTAGCTAACCTGCCTCTGGTCATGTTGGCTAATTCCGCCTGGTCATGTTGGCACCTGCCTCTGGTCATGTTACTGAAACCTGGCTCTGGTGCCATGTTGGCTAATTCCCGACCTCTGGTCACGCTATTAACTTGCTCTGGTCATGTTACTGAAACCTGGCTATGGTCATGTTGGCCAATTCCGCCTCTGGTCACGTTAGCTAATTCCGCCTCTGGTCACGTTGGCTAATTACGCCTCTGGTCACGTTGGCTAATTCCGCCTCTGGTCACGTTGGCTAATTCCGGCTCTGGTCATGTTAGCTAACTCTGCTCTGGTCATGTTACTGAAACCTGGCTATGGTCATGTTGGCTAATTCCGGCTCTGGTCACGTTGGCTAATTCCGCCTCTGGTCATGTTACTGAAACCTGGCTATGGTCATGTTGGCCAATTCCGCCTCTGGTCATGTTGGCTAATTCCGGCTCTGGTCATGTTACTGAAACCTGCCTCTGGTCATGTTAGCCAAAACCTGGTCTGGTCATGTTATTAATTCATCTGGTCATGTTCCTGGAAACCTGGTCATGGTCATGTTAGCTAATTCCCGCCTGGTCATGATCATGAATGGGAACCCAGGCTATGGTGCCCAGACAGAGCACTCCACTGGTCATGACACCTCCTAATGGGGTCATGTTAGCTCCCCCCGCCTCGGCTGGTCACGTTGGCTAATTCCGCCTCTGGTCTGGTCCCCACCTCCCCGGAAACCCCTCCTATGCCCCTGGGCTAGCCTGCCTCTGGTCATGTTACTGAAACCAGGTTCTGGTCATGTTACCCATTCCCCGGGACACCTCCGCCCCGGCTAATTCTGCTCTGGTCATGTTAGCTGAAACCTGGCTATGGTCATGTTACTGAATTCGCCATGGTCATGTTAGCTAATTCCGCTATGGTCATGTTACTGAATCGACCCAGGCTATTAATCCCACTCCCGGCTGGTCACTTGGGGGACACCTAATCCCCGCTCTGGTCATGTTCCCTCCTAATTCCCTGCAGGGGGTCATGTTACTGAAACCCGACTATGGTCTGGCTCCTACTTCCCGGCAGGCTCCACGGCCCCACTCCAGGACTCCTTGGTCGGGTTACTGAAACCTGGCTATGGTCATGTTGGCTAATTGGCTATGGGACAGCTCCGCCTGGCTGGCTGGCTCCCACCTTCCCCAGGCAGGGTTCGGGAATTCCGCCCTGGGACACCCCTTGGCAGGGCCCCTGGGCTGGCTCTCCCACTCCACGGGCAGGGTTCCAACATCCAGGTCTCAGCTCACACGCACACTGCTCTGCCTTCCTCTTGCCCAGGATGGCTGCCGCTTCCTGGGACACCCAGGCTATTGTTCCCACTTGCCCCGCAGGGTTCCACGGCCCCGGGACACCTCCCTCCCGCCGCCTGGCTGCCTCCCACTGTCCCCGGCAGGGTTCCACGCCCCGGGGACAGCCCCCTGCCGCCTGGCTCGCCTCCCACCTCCCCGCTAGGGTTCCACTGGCCATGGGACAGCTGAAACCGTTGGGCTGGCTCCCCGCCCCAGGATAACAGCATGGGCCTGGGACACCTCCGCTGCCCTGGCTGCCTCCCCACTTCCACTGGCAGGGTTCCAAATCCAGGTCTCAGGTCACGTTACACTGCTCTGCTTCCCTCTTGCCCAGGATGGTTGCATGGTCTGTTCCACCCTCCCAGGCTATTGGTTCCCACTTGCCCGGCAGGGTTCCACGGCCCTGGGACACCTCCTCATGCCCGGCTGGCCTCCCACTTGGTCGGCAGGTTCCACGCCCCTGGGACACCTCCCGCCTCTGGCTGGCCCCACTTCCCCGGGCAGGTTCCACGGCCCTGACACCTCAGTGTTGGCTGGCTGGCTAACATGTTAGCTAATCCTGCCTCTGGTCATGTTACTGAACACCCGCTATGGTCATGTTAGCTAATTAGGATGGTCATGTTACTGAATGGACCCAGGCTATTGCTCCCACTTCCCTGGTCAGGGTTCCACTGCCCTGGGACTGTCCTGTTGGTCTGGTTGGCTCCCCTCCCCACTTAGGGTTCCACGGCCCCTGGGACAGCTCCTGCCGCCTGGCTGGTCATGTTACCTCCGGCAGGGTTCCACGGCCCTGTTGGCAGCCGCGCTGGGCCTCTGCCGGCTGGCTGGTTCCCACTTCCCCGGCTGGGTCACACGGGCCTGGGACACGCCCTGGGCTCTGGTCACGCCCGGCTGGCTCCCACTTCCCACGGGCAGGGTTCCAACATCCAGGTCTCAGCACACAGGCACACTGCTTGCCTTCCTCTTGCCCAGGATGGCTAATTCCACCTCCTCCACGTTGGCTATTGGCCTGCCACTCTGGTCAGGTTAGGGTCCCTATGGTCCCTGGGACACCTGCCATGCCTGGCTGCCTCCCCTCCCCCTTGCCGGGAAACCCATCGCCTGGGACAGCTGGCCCCGCCTGCTTGGTTCCCACTTCCCCTATGGCAGGGTTCCACGGCCCCGGGGACACCTCCCGCCGCCCCGGGCTAATTCCGGCTCTGGTCATGTTAGCTAACTCTGCCTCTGGTCATGTTACTGAATTCCGCCCATGGTCATGTTAGCCGATTCCGCCTCCCCCGGCCAGCATTGAATGGGGACCCAGGTTATTGCTCCCACTTCCCCGGACAGGGACCCCACGGGCCCCGGGACACCTCCCCCCGCCCTGGCTGGCTCCCCACTTCCTGGCATCGGGTTCCACGGCCCTGTGGACAGCTCCCGCCGCCCCCGGCTGGCTCCCCACTTCCCCGGCAGGGTTCCACGGCCCCGCGGACAGCTGGCTGGCTCCCACTTCCCCGGCAGGGTTCCACGGCCCCTGGACACCTCCCAGGCCCTTCCTCTGGCTGGCTCCCACTCTACTTCCCCGGCAGGGTTCCACGCCCTGGGGACACCTCCGCCGCCTCGGCTGGCTCCCACTTCCACGGGCAGGGTCCCAACATCCAGGTCTCAGCTCACACGTACACTGCTCTGCCTTCCTCTGCCCAGGATGGCTGCCGGGCTTCCACGCACTCCAGGCTATTGCTCCCACTTGCTCCCCGCAGGGTTCCGCCCATGGGACCCCTGGGACTCCTCCCCGCCGCCTGCTGCCTCCCCCCCCCCGGGCAGGGTCTCCACGGCCCCGGGACAGCTCCCCGCCCGCCTGGCTGCCTCCCACCTCCTCGGGTTGGTTCCACAGCCTGGGACAGCTCCGCCGCCTGGCTGGTCCCCACTTCCCGGCAGGGTCACCACGGCCCTGGGACACCTCCTGGCCGCCCCCGGCTGCCTCCCCACTTCCACGGGCAGGGTTCCAACATCCAGGTCTCAGCACACACGCACACTGCTCTGCCTTCCTCTGCCCAGGATGGGCTTCCACCACCCAGGCTATTTCCACTCTTGCCCGGCAGGGGTTCCACGGGCCCCAGCTTGCCCTGGCCCCCACTCTGTTCGGCAGGGGGTTCCACGGCCCCGGGACATGTTCCCTGCCGCCCTGGGCTGGCCCCCCCCCACTTTGCCCGGCAGAGCCCCACTGCCCCGGGACAGCTCCCAGCCTGGCTAGTTCTGGCTATGGTCATGTTACCGAAACCTGGCTATGGTCATGTTGGCCAATTCCGCCTATGGTCACGTTAGCTAATTCCGCCTCTGGTCACGTTGGCTAATTCCGCCTCTGGTCACGTTAGCCAATTCCGGCTCTGGTCACGTTAGCTAATTCCGCCTCTGGTCACGTTAGCTAATTCCGCCTCTGGTCACGTTAGCTAATTCCGCCTCTGGTCATGTTACTGAAACCTGGCTATGGTCATGTTGGCCAATTTCTGCCTATGGTCACGTTAGCTAATTCCGCCTCTGGTCACGTTGGCTAATTCCACCTCTGGTCATGTTACTGAAACCTGGCTATGGTCATGTTGGCCGATTCCGCCTCTGGTCATGTTAGCTAACTCCGCCTCTGGTCAGGTTACTGAAACCTGGCTATGGTCATGTTGGCTAATTCCGCCTCTGGTCATGTTAGCTAACTCTGCCTCTGGTCATGTTACTGAAACCTGGCTATGGTCATGTTGGCTAATTCTGGCTCTGGTCATGTTGGCTAATTCCGGCTATGGTCATGTTGGCTAACTCTGCCTCTGGTCATGTTACTGAAACCTGGCTATGGTCATGTTGGCCAATTCCGCCTCTGGTCATGTTAGCTAATTCCGCCTCTGGTCATGTTAGCTAATTCCTGCCTCTGGTCATGTTGGCTAAACCTGCTCTGGTCATGTTAGCTAATTCCGCCTCTGGTCATGTTACTGAAACCTGGCTATGGTCATGTTAGCTAATACCGCCTCTGGTCATGTTGGCTAATTCCAGCTATGGTCATGTTAGCTAACTCTGCCTCTGGTCATGCTAATCCCGTTATGGTCATGTTAGCTAACTCTGCCTCTGGTCATGTTAGCTAACTCTGCCTCTGGTCATGTTGGCTAATTCCGGCTCTGGTCATGTTGGCTAACTCTGCCTCTGGTCATGTTACTGAAACCTGGCTCTGGTCATGTTGGCTAATTCCGCCTCTGGTCACGTTGACTAACTCTGCCTCTGGTCATGTTACTGAAAACCTGGCTATGGTCATGTTAACTGACTTGGGACCCAGGCTAATTTGCCTCTGGTCACAAAGCATAATTACGCCTGGTCACGCTATTACGACCCGCCTCTGGTCACGCTATTAATTCCGCTCTGGTCATGTTAGCTAACTCTGCCTCTGGTCATGTTACTGAAACCTTGCTATGGTCATGTTACACTAGGCTCTGGTCACGCTATTAACTCCGCCTCTGGTCATGTTACTGAAACCTGGCTATGGTCATGTTACTAATTCGCTATGGTCATGTTATTAACTCTGCCTCTGGTCATGTTACTTGAAACCTGGCTATGGTCATGTTGGCCCGCCTCTGGTCATTGGCTGTTTCCTACTTCTGGTCAGGTTAGAAAACCTGGCTCTGGTCACGTTAGCTAATTCGCCTGGTCATGATACTGAATGGGGACCCAGGCTATTGTTTCCTACTTGCCCAGACAGAGTTCCACTCCCCGGTGGACACCTCCCCGCCCGGCCGGCTGGCTGTTCCCACTTCCGCAGGGTTCCATTGCCCTGGGACCACCTCACGCCGGCTGCCTAATTCACTTCCCTGGCAGGGTTCCACGCCCTGGGACAGCTCCCCCGCCTGGCTGGTCATCCCACTTCCCGGCAGGGTTCCACGGCCCCGGGGACAGCTCCCGCCGCCCCGGGCTAATTCCGGCTCTGGTCATGTTAGCTAACTCTGCCTCTGGTCATGTTACTGAATTCCGCCCATGGTCATGTTAAGCAGATCCCCGACCCTTATGGTCATGTGCCCTGAGGGGTTGGACCCTGGGACACCTCCTTGCCCGGCTTCCCGGGCAGGGGTTCCACGCCCCTGGGACACCTCCCGCTGCCGCCGGGCTGGCTCCCCACTTCCCCCGGCAGGGTTCCACGCCCTGGGACACCTCCGCCGCCCTGGCTGCTGCCTCACTTCCCGGCAGGGTCTCCACGGCCCAGGGACAGCCTCCCACGCCTGGCTTGAGCCCCTCTTGCCCAGGATGGCAGGGTCCGGATTCCACCGGGACCCGCCAGGCTGGCTCCCACTTCCCCCGGCAGGGTTCCAACATCCAGGTCTCAGCACACACTGGGACACTGCTCTGCCTTCCTCTTGCCCAGGATGGTTTCCTCCCACCTCCCAGGCTAGGTCCCACTTGCCCCCAGGGACCACGGCCCCGGGACACCTCCCTCCCGGGCTGCCTCCCACTTCCCCCCCCTGCAGGGTTCCACTGGGCCCCCGGGACAGCTCCCGGCCGCCTGGCTGCCTCCCCGGGCCCCGGGCAGGTCACACGGGCCCCGACAGCTCCCCGCCGCCCTGGCTGCCTCCCCACTTCCCCGGGCAGGGTTCCAACATCCAGGTCTCAGCACACACGCCAGGCTGCTCTGCCTTCCTCTTGCCCAGGATGGCTGCCATCCAGGACCCAGGCTATTGCTCCCACACTGCCCTCAGGCCTTCCTCGGGCCCGGGGGACAGGCGGGCCGCCCGGCTATTGCTCCCACTTGCCCGGGCAGGGTTCCACGGCCCCGGGGACAGCTCCCGCCGCCCTGGGCTGGCCCCCACTTGCCCGGGCAGAGTTCCACGGCCCCGGGGACAGCTCCCGCCGCCCCGGGCTAGTTCTGGCTATGGTCATGTTACCGAAACCTGGCTATGGTCATGTTGGCCAATTCCGCCTATGGTCACGCTTAGAATAAGCTCCCGCCTCTGGTCACGCGGGACATTAATTCCGCTTCTGGTCACGCTAGCCAACCCGCTCTGGTCACGCCTAGCTAACCCGCCTCTGGTCACGCGCATTCCCCGCCTCTGGTCATTAGAAGCAATCCGCTCTGGTCATGTTACTGAAACCTGGCTATGGTCATGTTGGCCAATTTCTGCCTATGGTCACGTTAGCTAATTCCGCCTCTGGTCACGTTGGCTAATTCCACCTCTGGTCATGTTACTGAAACCTGGCTATGGTCATGTTGGCCGATTCCGCCTCTGGTCATGTTGGCTAATTCCGCCTCTGGTCAGGTTACTGAAACCTGGCTATGGTCATGTTGGCTAATTCCGCCTCTGGTCATGTTAGCTAACTCTGCCTCTGGTCATGTTACTGAAACCTGGCTATGGTCATGTTGGCTAATTCCGGCTCTGGTCATGTTGGCTAATTCCGGCTATGGTCATGTTGGCTAACTCTGCCTCTGGTCATGTTACTGAAACCTGGCTATGGTCATGTTACTAATTCCGCCTCTGGTCATGTTGGCTAATTCCGCCTCTGGTCACGTTAGCTAATTCCGCCTCTGGTCACGTTAGCTAATTCCGGCTCTGGTCACGTTAGCTAATTCCGCCTCTGGTCATGTTACTGAAACCTGGCTATGGTCATGTTAGCTAATACCGCCTCTGGTCATGTTGGCTAATTCCAGCTATGGTCATGTTAGCTAACTCTGCCTCTGGTCATGTTAGCTAACTCTGCCTCTGGTCATGTTAGCTAACTCTGCCTCTGGTCATGTTGGCTAATTCCGGCTCTGGTCATGTTGGCTAACTCTGCCTCTGGTCATGTTACTGAAAATGGTCATGTTACAATTCCGCCTCTGGTCACGCTATTAACTCTGCCTCTGGTCATGTTACTGAAACCTGGCTATGGTCATGTTGGCTACAATTGCCTGGTCACGTTAGCTAATTCCGCTTGGTCACGCTATTAATTACGCCTGGTCACGTATTAATTCCGCCTGGTCACGCTATAATTCCGCTCTGGTCATGTTAGCTAACTCTGCCTCTGGTCATGTTACTGAAACCTTGCTATGGTCATGTTGGCTAATTCCGGCTCTGGTCACGTTGGCTAACTCCGCCTCTGGTCATGTTACTGAAACCTGGCTATGGTCATGTTGGCTAATTCCGGCTATGGTCATGTTGGCTAACTCTGCCTCTGGTCATGTTACTGAAACCTGGCTATGGTCATGTTGGCCAATTCCGCCTCTGGTCATGTTGGCTAATTCCGCCTCTGGTCACGTTAGCTAATTCCGGCTCTGGTCACGTTAGCTAATTCCGGCTCTGGTCATGATACTGAATGGGGACCCAGGCTATTGCTCCTACTTGCCCAGACAGAGTTCCACGGCCCCGTGGACACCTCCCGCCGCCCCGGGCTGGCTCCCACTTCCCCCGGCAGGGTTCCACGGCCCCGGGGACAGCTCCCGCCGCCGGGCTGCCTCCTCCCACTTCCCCGGCAGGGGCCCCACGGCCCGGGGGGACAGCCCCCTCGCCCCCGGGCTGGCTCCCACTTCCCCGGCAGGGTTCCACGGCCCCGGGGACACCTCCCGCCGCCCCGGGCTAATTCCGGCTCTGGTCATGTTAGCTAACTCTGCCTCTGGTCATGTCATTGAAACCTGGCTATGGTCATGTTATTCCTCCCCTATGGTCATGTTACTGAATCGGGACCCAGGCTATTGCTCACCTCTCCAGGGCAGGGTCCACTGCCCCTGGGACATTGAAACCTCCAGGCCGCCCTGGCTGCCTCCCACTTCCCCCGGGTGGGAGTTCCCTGCCTGTGGACAGCTCCTGCTGCCCTGGGCAGGATGGCTCCCACTTCCCAGGCTATTGCTCCCACGGCCCGGGGGGACACGCCCCGGGACACCGCCGGGCTGGGCTGGCTCCCTCCCACTTCCCCGGCAGGGTTCCACGCCCTGGGACACCTGAAACGCCTGGCTGGCTCCCACTACCCCCCGGCAGGGTCCACTGCCCCTGGGACAGAAACCGCCCCTGGCTGGCTCCCACTTCCCCGGCAGGGTTCCCAACATCCAGGGACAGCTCACCGGACACTGCTCTGCCTTCCTTCTTGCCCAGGATGGATGCCACTCCGGGTCTTGGTCCCCACCACCCCCCTATTGGTCATGCTGTCCCCCACCTTGGTCGGGCATGGGGAAACATCCAGGTCTCTGCCCCCCAATTCCGCTCCTGGGACAGTTTCCTCCTGCCCTTGGGTTGGTAATTCCCACTTCTCGGGCAGGCTAATAATTCCTGCTCTGTTAATGAGGGCTACGGGTTGTTGGTCACTTCCCCGGTAGGGTCACAGGGGTCTGGGATACCTCTGCCCTCGGCTGCCTCCCACTTCCTCTGGCATGGTTCCAAACATCCAGGTCTCAGCTGGTCTCCACACTGCTCGGCACTTCCCTGCCCGGGATGAAACCTGGCTATGGGCTTCCACTGGCCCAGGTCTATTGCTCCCACTCTTCTGGTCATGTTCTGAATGGTCCCTGGGATGGTCACGCCTGGCTGCCTCCTGCCTCTGGTCAGGGTTCCACTGCCCCTGGTCCCGTCAGCTAACCTGCTCTGGTCTCCCCACTTCCCCTGGTTGTCACTTCCCGGCAGGGTTCCACCTTGACACCTGGTCAGCCGCCATTTTGAAAACCTCCGCTCTGGTCATGTTAGCTAACTCTGCCTCTGGTCATGTTACTGAATTCGCCTATGGTCATGTTAGCTAATTCCGCTTATGGTCATGTTACTGAAACGGGACCCAGGCTATTGTTCTGGGAAACCTGGCTCTGGTCATGTTGGCTAATTCCTGGCTATGGTCATGTTAGCTAATCCTGCCTCTGGTCATGTAGGGCTAATCCCACGCTCTGGTCAGCCCTGCCGCCTGGCTGGTCATGTTGGGCAGGGTTCCCTGGTCATGTTGGATAATCCTGCCTCTGGTCTGGTTGGCCAACTCTGCCTCTGGTCAGGGTTCCGCTCTGGTCATGTTGGGACACCTGCCTCTGGTCACGGCCTGAAACCTGGCCTATGGTCCCACTTCCCTGGCTAGGTTCCACCGCCTCTGGTCACGTTGGCTAATTCCAGGGTTGGTCATGTTAGCTAACTCTGCCTCTGGTCATGTTCCTGACATCCAGGGCTATGGTCACACCAGGCTACTGCTCTGGTCTGCCTTCCTCTGGTCATGGCTAGCCGGCTTCCCGCCTCTGGTCATGTTACTGCCTCCCACTTGGTCGGCAGGCTCCTCCACTGCCCCTCCGGGATTGAACCTCCCGCCTGGTCATGCCTCTGACTTCCTGGCGGGGCAGGTCCCACTTGCCCAGGGACGAGCCCTGACTGCTCTGGTCAGCCTCTCCGGCTACTTCCCCCCGGCAGCTCCCACGGGTCTGGGACACCTCCGGCTCACCCCCTGGCTGCCTAATTCCGCACGGGCATGGTTCTGACATGGGGTCCCAGGCTAGCACACACTACTTGCCCAGACAGAGTTCCTCTTTGCCCAGGATGGATTCATGGGCTTCCACGCACCCAGGTATTGCTCCCACTTCCCAGGGCAGGGTTCCCCACGCCCTCGGGATTGAACCCCGCCCGCCTCCGGCTGCTTCCCCACTTCCCCGGCAGGGTTCCACGGCCCCGGGACAGCTCCCGCCGCCCTGGCTGGCTTCCCACTTCCCCGGCAGGGCTTCCCACGCCTGGGACACCTGGCCGCCGGCTAATTCCGCTCTGGTCATGTTAGCATAACTCTGCCTCTGGTCATGTTACTGAAACTCGGCCCATGGTCATGTTAGCTGATTCCGCTTATGGTCAAAGCATTGAATCGGGACCCAGGCTATTGCTCCCACTTCACCGGGCAGGGTTCCACGGCCCCGGGGACACCTCCTCCGCGCCTGGCTGCCCTCCCACTTCCCGGCAGGGGTTCCCATGGTTACTCGGACAGGGCCTCCGATACCCCGCCTGGCTGGCTCCCCACTTCCCGGGCAGGGTTCCCCACGGCCCTGGGACTGCCTGCCTCCCTCCCAGATGGCTGGTTGGCCCACTTCCCCGGTCCCTCCACGGCCCTGGGACACTCCTCCCGCCTGGCTGGCTCCCACTCCCCCCGGCAGGGTCTCCACGCCCCTGGGACACCCTCCGTCCGCCGCCTGGCTGGCTCCCACTTCCACGGGCAGGGTTCCAACATCCAGGTCTCAGCTCACACGTACACTGCTCTGCCTTCCTCTTGCCCAGGATGGCTGCCGGCTTCCACGACCCAGGCTATTGCTCCCACTTGCCCCGGCAGGGTTCCACGGCCCCGGGGACACCTCCCGCCGCCCCGGGCTGCCTCCCACTTCCCCGGCAGGGTTCCACGGCCCCGGGACAGCTCCCGGCCGCCTGGCTGCCTCCCACCCCCCCGCAGGGGCCCCCACAGCCCTGGGATAGCCTCCGGCTGGCTGGCTCACTTCCCCGGCAGGGTCACACGGGCCTGGGACACCTCTCCGCCGCCCGGCTGCCTCCCCACTTCCACGGGCAGGGTTCCAACATCCAGGTCTCAGCACACACGTACACTGCTCTGCCTTCCTCTTGCCCAGGATGGCTGCCGGCTTCCCAGGGTTCCACCCCGGGCTATTGTCCTGCCTCTGCCCGGCAGGGTTCCACGGGCCCGGGGACAGCTTCCGCCGCCTGGCTGGCCCCCACTTGCCCGGCAGGTTCCACGGCCCCTGGGACAGCTCCCACCGCCTGGCTGGTTATGGTGCCCGGCAGAAACCTGGCTATGGTCATGGGACAGCTCCACGCCTCGGCTAAGTTCTGGCTCTGGTCATGTTACACAACCTGAAACCTGGCTCTGGTCATGTTGGCTAATTCCTCCCATGGTCTAATCCGCTTGGTCACGTTAATTCCGCCTCTGGTCACGCTGGCTATTATGTTCCCTGGTCACGTCAGGCTAATTACTGAAACCTCCCGCCTGGTCATGTTAGCTAATTCCGCCTCTGGTCACGTTAGCTAATTCCTCTGGTCACGCTATTGAAACCTGGCCATGGTCATGTTACTGAAACCTGCCTATGGTCATGTTGGGGTAATCCAGCTCTGGTCACGTTAGCTAATTCCGCCTCTGGTCAGGTTATTGAAACCACTTATGGTCATGTTAGGATAATTCCGCCTCTGGTCATGTTAGCTAACTCTGCCTCTGGTCATAGGTTGAAACCTGGCTATGGTCATGTTGGCTAATCCCCGCTCTGGTCATATTAATTAATTCAGGCTATGGTCAGGGTGGCTACCTCCTCTGCCTCTGGTCATGTTACTGAAACCTGGCTATGGTCATGTTGCCAATCTCCGCCTCTGGTCAGGGTTCCGCCTCTGGTCATTACTGAAAACCCTCTGGTCACGTTAATAATTCCGGCCTGGTCACGCTGGGCATTCCGCCGCTCTGGTCATGTTACTGAAACCTGGCTATGGTCATGTTAGCTAATACCGCCTCTGGTCATGTTGGCTAATTCCAGCTATGGTCATGTTAGCTAACTCTGCCTCTGGTCATGTTGGCTAATTCCGGCTATGGTCATGTTAGCTAACTCTGCCTCTGGTCATGTTAGCTAACTCTGCCTCTGGTCATGTTGGCTAATTCCGGCTCTGGTCATGTTACTAACTCTGCCTCTGGTCATGTTACTGAAACCTGGCTCTGGTCATGTTGGCTAATTCCGCCTCTGGTCACGCTATTAACCTGCCTCTGGTCATGTTATGAAACCTGGCTATGGTCAAGCAGCTAAGTCTGGTGTTGGTCTGGGACAAGCTAATTCCGCTTGGTCACGCTATTAATTCTGCCTCTGGTCTGTGGCTCTGGTCATGTTAGCTAAACTGCCTCTGGTCATGTTACTGAAACCTGCCTATGGGTCATGTTACTAACTCGCTCATGGTCATGTTGGTTAACTAATCCATGTTACTGAAACCTGGCCTGGTCATGTTCCATTGAAATCCTTCCTCTGGTCATGTTACTGACCTGCAGCTCTGGTCATGTGGGCTAATCATGTTCCCTCTGGTCACTGCTAGCTAATCCGCTCTGGTCACGCTAGCTAATTCGCTCTGGTCATGATACTGAATGGGGACCCAGGCTATTGTCCTACTCTGCCCAGACAGAGTTCCACGGCATGTTGGACACCTCCCCGCCTCCTGGCTGGCTCCCCACTTCTCGCAGGGTCACGTCTGGACAACCCACTGCCCCTGGGACAGCTCCGGCTATGGGCAGCCTCCCTCGGCCCCGGGTCATGTTGGCACTGCCCGGGTCTGTTACTCCCTGGCTGGCTGGTCAGGGTTCCACGGGCAGGGGGACACCTCCTCCCTGGGTCGCCCCGGCTAATTCCCGCTCTGGTCATGTTAGCTAATCCTGCCTCTGGTCATGTTACTGAATGGGACCCACCATGGTCATGTTATGCTATTCGGCCCTTCTATGGTCATGGTCATGTTACTGAATCGGGACCCAGGCTATTGCTCCCACTTCCCCGGCAGGGCCCCACGCCCCTGGGACACCTCCTCCCCGCCTGGCTGCCTCCCACTTCCCCCGGCAGGGGTTCCATGTCGCGGACAGCTCCTCCCGGCCTCGCCTGGCTGGCTCCCACTGCCCGGCAGGGTTCCACGGCCCCGTGGACAGCTCCGCCGCCGGGCTGGCTCCCACTTCCCCGGCAGGGTTCCACGGCCCTGGGACACCTGTTGGCCGCCTCTGGCTGGTCTCCCACTTCCCCGGCAGGGTTCCACGGCCCCAGGGACACCTCCTGCCGCCGCCCGGCTGGCTCCCACTTCCACGGGCAGGGTTCCAACATCCAGGTCTCAGCTCACACGTACACTGCTCTGCCTTCCTCTTGCCCAGGATGGCTGCCGGCTTCCACGACCCAGGCTATTGCTCCCACTTGCCCCGGCAGGGTTCCACGGCCCGGGGACACCTCCCTGGGATTGCCTGGCTGCCTCCCACTTCCCCCGCACTGCTCCATGGCCCGGGACAGCTCCCCGGGGGCTGCTCCCACTTCCCCGGTAGGGCCCACTGCCCTGGGACTCTCCCGCCGCCCCGGGCTGGCTCCCACTTCCCCGGGCAGGGTCACACGGGCCCGGGGACACCTCCCGCCGCCCCGGGCTGCCTCCCACTTCCACGGGCAGGGTTCCAACATCCAGGTCTCAGCACACACGACACTGCTCTTGCCTTCCTCTTGCCCAGGATGGCTGTCGGTTTCCACGACCCAGGCTATTGCTCCCCCTTGCTCGGCAGGGTTAGCTAATCCGACCCAGGCTGGCTCCCCACTTGCCCGCTGGGCAGGGGTTCCACGCCTGGGTCCCCGCCCTGGTCCCACTGCCCGGGAAGTTCTGACGGGCCCCTCGGGACATGGTGGCAGTTCTGGTATGGTCATGTTAACAAACCTGCCTATGGTCATGTTATAATCCGCCTATGGTCACGTTAGCTAATTCCGCCTCTGGTCACGCTAGCCAATTCCGCTCTGGTCACGTTAGCTAATTCCGCTCTGGTCAACAAGAACACCGCCTTCTGGTCATGTTACTGATTACCTGGCCTGGTCATGTTGGCGAAGCTAATTCCCGCGATCTGGTCATGTTACTGAAACCTGGCTATGGTCATGTTACCAATTTCTGCCATGGTCACAGAAGCACATCCGTTTCTGGTCACGCGCATTAATTCCACCTCTGGTCATGTTACTGAAACCTGGTTATGGTCATGTTGGTCGACCCTGGTCGTTATTAATTCCGCCTCTGGTCAGGGTTACTGAAACCTGGCTATGGTCATGTTATTAATTCCGGGCTCTGGTCATGTTAGCTAACCTGCCTCTGGTCATGTTACTGAAACCTGGCTATGGTCATGTTACTAATTCGCTCTGGTCATGTTTTAATTCGCTATGGTCATGTTGGCTAACCTGCTCTGGTCATGTTACTGAAACTGGCTATGGTCATGTTGGCCAATTCCGCCCTCTGGTCATGTTATTAATTCCGGTCTCTGGTCACGTTAGCTAATTCCCGCCTCTGGTCATAAGAAGCTAATCCGCCTGGTCACGCGCATAATCCTGGTCCTCTGGTCATGTTACTGAAACCTGGCTATGGTCATGTTAGCTAATACCGCCTCTGGTCATGTTGACTAATTCCAGCTATGGTCATGTTAGCTAACTCTGCCTCTGGTCATGTTAATTCCGGCTATGGTCATGTTAGCTAATGGTCATGTTAGCTAACTTGCCTCTGGTCATGTTGGCTAATTCGCCTGGTCATGTTGGCCTCCCCTGCCTCTGGTCATGTTACTGAAACCTGGCTCTGGTCATGTTGGCATTCCGCCTCTGGTCACGCTATTAACTCTGCCTCTGGTCATGTTACTGAAACCTGGCTATGGTCATGCACAATTCACTTGGTCAAACCTAATCCGGCTCTGGTCACGGGACATAATTACCTCCTGGTCACGCGGCTAATTCCGCTTCTGGTACGCGCATAATTCCGCCTGGTCATGTTAGCTAACTC
>JAHFZB010000092.1:93416-121827 GCA_036884735.1 Huso huso
CCAACATGACCAGAGGCGGAATTAGCCAACATGACCAGAGGCGGAATTAGCCAACATGACCAGAGCCGGAATTAGCTAACATGACCAGAGGCAGAGTTAGCTAACATGACCAGAAATTAGCCAACCAGACCAGAGCGGAATTAGCCACCACATGACCAGAGACCAGAGGCAGAGCTAACACCAGAGGCAGAATTAGCCAACATGACCAGAGGCAATTAGCCAACATGACCAGAGCCAGAATTAGCCAGAATTAGCTAACATGACCAGAGGCAGAGTTAGCTAACATGACCAGAGGCGAATTAGCCAACATGACCAGAGGCAGAGTTAGCTAACATGACCAGAGGCGGAATTAGCCAACATGACCAGAGGCGGAATTAGCCAACATGACCAGAGGCAGAGTTAGCTAACATGACCAGAGGCAGAATTAGCCAACATGACCAGAGGCAGAATTAGCCAACATGACCAGAGCCAGAATTAGCCAACATGACCAGAGGCAGAGTTAGCCAACATGACCAGAGGCGGAATTAGCCAACATGACCAGAGGCCAGAATTAGCCAACATGACCAGAGGCGGAATTAGCCAACATGACCAGAGGCGGAATTAGCTAACATGACCAGAGGCGGAATTAGCTAACATGACCAGAGGCAGAATTAGCCAACATGACCAGAGGCGGAATTAGCCAACATGACCAGAGGCAGAATTAGCCAAGACCAGAGGCAGAGTTAGCTAACATGACCAGAGGCAGAGTTAGCTAACATGACCAGAGGCGGAATTAGCCAACATGACCAGAGGCAGAGTTAGCTAACATGACCAGAGGCGAATTAGCTAACATGACCAGAGGCAGAATTAGCCAACATGACCAGAGCCAGAATTAGCCAACATGACCAGAGCCGGAGTTAGACCAGAGGCCGAATTACCAACATGACCAGAGGCCGAATTAGCCAACATGACCAGAGGCAGTAACATGACCAGAGGCGGAATTAGCCAACATGACCAATTAGCTAACGCCAGAATTAGCCAACATGACCAGAGGCGAGATTAGCCAACATGACCAGAGGCAGAATTAGCCAACATGACCAGAGGCGGAATTAGCCAACATGACCAGAGGCAGAATTAGCCAACGGGACCAGAGGCAGGTTTCCCATGACCAGAGGAGGAATTAGCCAACATGACCAGAGGCGGAATTAGCCAACATGACCAGAGGCCCGGGCCGCCAACATGACCAGAGCCGGAATTAGCTAACATGACCAGAGGCGAATTAGCCAACATGACCAGAGGCAGGAGTTAGCCATGACCAGAGGCCGAATTAGCTAACATGAGGCGAATTAGCCAAGGGGCGAATTAGCCAACATGACCAGAGCCAGAATTAGCTAACATGACCAGAGGCGGAATTAGCCAACATGACCAGAGCCGAATTAGCTAACATGACCAGAGGCAGAATTAGCTAACATGACCAGAGGCGGAATTAGCTAACATGACCAGAGGGAATTAGCCAACATGACCAGAGGCAATTAGCCAACATGACCAGAGGCGGAATTAGCCCGGGCGACCAGAGGCGGAATTAGCCCCATGACCAGAGGCAGAACCCCATGACCAGGGCGGAATTAGCCAACATGACCAGAGGCGGAATTAGCAGCCATGACCAGAGGCAAGAGGAACATGACCAGAGGCCGAATTAGCTAACATGACCAGAGCCTGGAATTAGGAACATGACCAGAGGCGAATTAGCTAACATGACCAGAGGAGAGGCAACATGACCAGAGGCCATTAGCCAACATGACCAGAGGCAGGTGTAGCAACATGACCAGAGGCGGAATTAGCCCCATGACCCGGGAATTAGCCAACATGACCAGAGGCAGAATTAGGAGGCAGACCAGAGGCGAATTAGCTAACCCCGGCCAGAGGAACCCTGCCGGGGAGAGCCAGAATTAGCCAACATGACCAGAGGCAGAGGAGCTAACCCCCAGAGGCGAATTAGCTAACAACCAGAGGCCCGCCAACATGACCAGAAGGGGAGGCAGCCAGAGGCGGGCCAACGGGACCAGGGCCGGGAACCCTGCCCGGGACATGACCAGAGGGCGGAAGCTGTCCCCGACCAGAGGCGGAATTAGCGGGGAACATGACCAGAGCCGGGCGGCAGGAACATGACCAGAGGCAGGAATTAGGGCAACATGACCAGAGGCGGAATTAGCCAACAGACCAGAGGCCCATTAGCCAACATGACCAGAGCCGAATTAGCCAACATGACCAGAGCCAGAATTAGCCAACCAGTGACCAGAGCCAGGTTTCAGAATTAGCCAAACGTGACCAGAGGCGGAATTAGCCAACATGACCAGAGCCAGAATTAGCTAACCAGAGGCGACCAGAGGCAGAGTTAGCCAACATGACCATAGACCAGAGGCGAATTAGCCAACATGACCAGAGAATTAGCCAACATGACCAGAGCCGAATTAGCCAACATGACCAGAGGCCAGCCAACATGACCAGAGCCAATTAGCAACATGACCAGAGCCGAATTAGCCAACATGACCAGAGAGCCAGAGTTAGCTAACATGACCAGAGGCGGAATTAGCTAACATGACCAGAGGCGGAATGACCACCAGAGGCGAATTAGCCAACATGACCAGAGGCAGAGTTAGCTAACATGACCAGAGGCGGAATTAGCTAACGTGACCAGAGCCGGAATTAGCCAACATGACCAGAGGCAGAGTTAGCTAACATGACCAGAGGCGGAATTAGCTAACGTGACCAGAGGCAGAATTAGCCAACATGACCAGAGCCAGGTTTCAGTAACATGACCAGAGGCGGAATTAGCCAACGTGACCAGAGGCGGAATTAGCCAACATGACCAGAGGCAGAGTTAGCTAACATGACCAGAGGCCGAATTAGCCAACATGACCAGAGGCAGAGTTAGCTAACATGACCAGAGGCGAATTAGCCAACATGACCAGAGGCAGAGTTAGCTAACATGACCAGAGCCGGAATTAGCCAACATGACCAGAGGCGAATTAGCTAACATGACCAGAGGCGGAATTAGCCAACATGACCAGAGCCAGAGCTAGCCAACATGACCAGAGGGGAATTAGACTAACATGACCAGAGCCGGAATTAGCCAACATGACCACCAGAGGCAGAATTAGCCAACATGACCAGAGCCAGAATTAGCCAACAATGACCAGAGGCAGAGTTAGCTAACATGACCAGAGGCGGAATTAGCCAACATGACCATAGCCGGAATTAGCCAACATGACCAGAGGCAGAGTTAGCTAACATGACCAGAGGCGGAATTAGACCAAGGCGAATGACCAGAGGCAGAATTAGCCAACATGACCAGAGCCAGGTTTAGCTAACATGACCAGAGGCGGAATTAGCCAACGTGACCAGAGGCGGAATTAGCCAACATGACCAGAGGCCGAAATTAGCCAACATGACCAGAGGCGGAATTAGCCCGACCAGAGGGAGGAATTAGCTAACATGACCAGGGCGGACCATGACCAGAGGGGAATTAGCCAACGGACCAGAGGCGAATTAGCAGACCAGAGGCCAGGCGGGACCAGAGGTGTTAGCCAACATGACCAAGGCCCATGACCAGAGGCAGTGGGAGCTAACCCGACCAGAGGTGTCCCCGGGCCAAACCCTGCCAGGGAGACCAGAGGCGGGAGGTTTCAGCCAACATGACCAGAGGCGAAATTAGCCAACCAACCGACCAAGCCATGACCAGAGGCGGAATTAGCCAACATGACCAGAGGCGAATTAGCTAACATGACCAGAGGCGGAATTAGCCAACATGACCAGAGCCGGAATTAGCCAACATGACCAGAGGCAGAGTTAGCTAACATGACCAGAGCCGAATTAGCCAACATGACCAGAGCCAGAATTAGCCAACATGACCAGAGGCGGAATTAGCCAACATGACCAGAGGGCGGAATTAGCCAACATGACCAGAGGGGAAATTAGCCCCGGGGAAGACCAGAGGCAGAATTAGCCAACGTGACCAGAGGCGGAATTAGCCAACATGACCAGAGCCAGGTTTAGCAACATGACCAGAGGCGAATTAGCCAACCTGACCAGAGAGGAATTAGCCAACATGACCAGAGGCAGAATTAGCCAACAGCCAGGTTTCAGACCAGAGGCGGAATTAGCCAACAAACATGACCAGAGGCAGGAATTAGCCAACATGACCAGAGGAAGTTAGGACCAGAGGCGGAATTAGCCAACATGACCAGAGGCAGAATTAGCCCATGACCAGAGGCGAATTAGCTAACATGACCAGAGGGAATTAGCCAACATGACCAGAGGTGAATTAGCCAACATGACCAGAGGCGAATTAAACCTGACCAGAGGGGAGGCAGCCCATGACCAGAGGGGAGCTAACCCCAGAGGCGGAATTAGCCAACATGACCAGAGGCGGAATTAGCCAACATGACCAGAGGCAGAGGGCCAACCCCGGGACCAGAGGCGGAATTAGCCAACATGACCAGAGGCGGTTAGCCAACATGACCAGAGCCAGAGTTTCAGCTAACATGACCAGAGGCGGAAAGCCATGACCAGAGGGAATTAGCCAACATGACCAGAGGCGGAATTAGCCAACATGACCAGAGGCCGAATTAGCCTGTCTGACCAGAGGCGGAATTAGCCAACATGACCAGAGGCAGGTTTCAGCCAACATGACCAGAGCCAACAACCAGAGCCGGAATTAGCAACATGACCAGAGCCGGAATTAGCCAACATGACCAGAGGCGGAATTAGCCAACGTGACCAGAGGCGAATTAGCCAATGACCAGAGCCAGAATTAGCTAACATGACCGGAATTAGCCACCAGAGGCGAATTAGCCAACATGACCAGAGGGGAGTTAGCTAACGTGACCAGAGGCGGAATTAGCTAACGTGACCAGAGGCGGAATTAGCCAACATGACCAGAGCCAGGTTTCAGTAACATGACCAGAGCCGGAATTAGCCAACATGACCAGAGGCGGAATTAGCTAACATGACCAGAGGCGGAATTAGCCAACATGACCAGAGCCGAATTAGCCAACATGACCAGAGGCAGAGTTAGCCAACATGACCAGAGGCGGAATTAGCTAACATGACCAGAGGCGGAATTAGCCAACATGACCAGAGGCGGAATTAGCCAACATGACCAGAGGCAGAATTAGCCAACATGACCAGAGGCGGAATTAGCCAACATGACCAGAGGCAGAATTAGCCAACATGACCAGAGGCCAGAGTTTCAGAAAACGACCAGAGGCGGAATTAGCTAACGTGACCAGAGGCGGAATTAGCCAACATGACCAGAGGCAGAGTTAGCTAACATGACCAGAGCCGCAGTTTAGCTAACATGACCAGAGGCAGAGTTAGCTAACATGACCAGAGGCGAATTAGCCAACATGACCAGAGGCAGAGTTAGCTAACATGACCAGAGCCGGAATTAGCCAACATGACCAGAGGCGGAATTAGCTAACGTGACCAGAGGCGGAATTAGCCAACATGACCAGAGCCAGACCAGAGGCAGAATTAGCTAACATGACCAGAGGCGGAGTTAGCCAAACATGACCAGAGGCAATTAGCCAACATGACCAGAGGCAGAATTAGCCAACATGACCAGAGAATTAGCCAAATTAGCCAGAATCAGCCGTGACCAGAGGCAGAATTAGCTAACATGACCAGAGGCGGAATTAGCCAACATGACCAGAGCCAAATTAGCCAACATGACCAGAGGCAGAATTAGCTAACATGACCAGAGGCGAATTAGCTAACATGACCAGAGGCGGAATTAGCCAACATGACCAGAGGCAGAATTAGCCAACATGACCAGAGCCAGAGTTCAGCCAACATGACCAGAGGCAGAATTAGCTAACATGACCAGAGGCGGAATTAGCCAACATGACCCAGAGGCAGGACCAGAGGTTAGCCAACATGACCAGAGGCGAAATTAGCCAACATGACCAGAGGCGGGAGGTGTCCCCAGAGCCGGAATTAGCCAACATGACCAGAGGGAGGCAGCCCGGGCGGCGGGAGGTGACCAGAGCCCAGAATTAGAAACCCAGAGCCGGAATTAGGAACATGACCAGAGGCGGAGGTAGCCCCGGACCAGAGGCGGAATTAGCCAACATGACCAGGAGGCAGAATTAGCGGCGGGAGGTGTCCAGAGCCGGAATTAGCCCCGTGACCAGAGGCAGAAATAGCCAACATGACCAGAGGCGGAATTAGCAACATGACCAGAGGCGAATTAGCCAACATGACCAGAGGCGGAATTTGACCAGAGGCGAACAACATGACCAGAGGCAGAATTAGCTAACATGACCAGAGGCGGAATTAGCCCAGAGGCGAATTAGCTGACCATCCAGGTTTCAGTAACATGACCAGAGCCGAATTAGCCAACGTGACCAGAGGCGGAATTAGCCAACGGGACCAGAGCCGGAATTCAGCCAGAGGAAGGGGAGCAGGTTTCAATTAGCCAACATGACCCCGAATTAGCCCAGAGGCAGAATTAAACCCCAGAGGCGGGCAATTAGCCAACATGACCAGAGCAGCCAGGGTTAGCCCAATGACCAGGCAAGGGAAGGCAGAGCAGTTAGCCAACGTGACCAGAGCCGGAATTAGACCATGACCAGATGAATTGGCCAACCCATGCCGGGGAATTAGCCAACATGACCAGGAGGGAATTAGCCATGGACCAGAGGCCAGCGGGAGGTGTCCCCAACAACCAACGTGAACCAGAGGCAGAATTAGCCATGGGGCAGAGTGGGAGCCAACATGACCAGAGCCAGAATTAGCTAACATGACCAGAGGCGAATTAGCCAACATGACCAGAGGGCAGAATTAGCCAACATGACCAGGGCGGCGGAGGTGTCCCCAACGGACCAGAGGCGAATTAGCCAACAAGACCAGGGAGAATTAGCCAACCCGCCAGAGGCAGAATTAGCCAACATGACCAGAGGCGGAATTAGCCAACATGACCAGAGCAATTAGCCAACATGACCAGAGCCAGAATTAGCCAACATGACCAGAGAGAGCCAGAGGCGAATTAGCTAACCCTGACCAGAGGGGAATTAGCCAACATGACCAGAGGCAGGGCGACCAGAGGCAGAATCAGGACATGACCAGAGGCAGAATTAGCCAACATGACCAGAGGCGGAATTAGCCAACATGACCAGAGGCGAATTAGCCAACATGACCAGAGGCGGAATTAGCCAACATGACCAGAGCCGAATTAGCCAACATGACCAGAGGAGGAGGAATTAGCCAACATGACCAGAGGGCGGACCCATGACCAGAGCCAGAATTAGCCAACATGACCAGAGGCAGAATTAGCCAACCAGAGTCCCAGAGCCGGAATTAGCCAACATGACCAGAGGGAATTCAGTAACATGACCAGAGGCGGAATTAGCCCTAACATGACCAGAGCCGAATTAGCCAACATGACCAGAGGCAGAATTAGCCAACATGACCAGAGGAAGTGGAGGCAGCCCGGGCGACCAGAGGCGGAATTAGCCAACATGACCAGAGGCGAATTAGCCAACATGACCAGAGCCGGAATTAGCCAACATGACCAGAGCCGGAATTAGCCAACATGACCAGAGGCGGAATTAGCCAACATGACCAGAGGCGGAATTAGCCAACATGACCAGAGGCGGAATTAGCCAACATGACCAGAGGCGGAATTAGCCAACATGACCAGAGCCAGAATTAGCCAACATGACCAGAGGCGAATTAGCCAACGTGACCAGAGGCGGAATTAGCCAACATGACCAGAGCAAATTAGCCAACATGACCAGAGCCAGAATTAGCCAACATGACCAGAGCCAGAATTAGCCAACATGACCAGAGGCGGAATTAGCTAACATGACCAGAGGCAGAATTAGCTAACATGACCAGAGGCGGAATTAGCCAACATGACCAGAGGCCGGAATTAGCCAACATGACCAGAGGCAGAGTAGCTAACATGACCAGAGGCGGAATTAGCCAACATGACCAGAGGCGAATTAGCCAACATGACCAGAGCCGAATTAGCCAACATGACCAGAGGCAGAATTAGCCAACATGACCAGAGGCGGAATTAGCTAACGTGACCAGAGGCAGAGTTAGCCAACATGACCAGAGCCGGAATTAGCCAACATGACCAGAGGCAGAATTAGCCAACATGACCAGAGGCGGAATTAGCCAACATGACCAGAGGCAGAGTTAGCTAACATGACCAGAGGCAGAATTAGCCAACATGACCAGAGGCAGAGTTAGCTAACATGACCAGAGGCAGAGTTAGCTGACCAGAGGCGAATTAGCCAACATGACCAGAGGCAGAATTAGCTAACATGACCAGAGCCAGGAATTAGCCAACATGACCAGAGGCGGAATTAGCCAACATGACCAGAGGCGGAATTAGACCAACATGACCAGAGGCAGAATTAGCCAACATGACCAGAGGCCAGGAATTAGCCAACATGACCAGAGGCGGAATTAGCCAACATGACCAACCATGACCCAGAGGCAGAATTAGCTAACATGACCAGAGGCGAATTAGCCAACATGACCAGAGGCAGAGTTAGCTAACATGACCAGAGGCGGAGTTAGCTAACATGACCAGAGCCGGAATTAGCCAACATGACCAGAGGCAGGACCAGAACATGACCAGAGGCGGAGCTAACATGACCAGAGGCGGAATTAGCTAACGTGACCAGAGGCAGAATTAGCCAACATGACCAGAGCCAGGTTTCAGACCAGAGGCGGACAACGTGACCAGAGGCGGAATTAGCCAACGTGACCAGAGGCGAATTAGCCAACATGACCAGAGGCGAATTAGCTAACATGACCAGAGCCGAATTAGCCAACATGACCAGAGGCAGAATTAGCCAACATGACCAGAGAACCAGCCGGGGACCAGGGGGAATTAGCCAACGGGACCAGAGGCGGAATTAGCCAACATGACCAGAGCCAGAATTAGCTAACCCAGAGGCGGAATTAGCCAACAGACCAGAGGCCAGGAATTAGGTGTTAGCCCAGAGGCAGAGGAATTAACAACATGACCAGAGGGAGGCAGCCAACGTGACCAGAGGGGAATTAGCCCCCCAACCCAGGAGGAATTAGCCAACATGACCAGAGGCAGAATTAGCCAACAGCCAGAGGCCGAATTAGCCAACATGACCAGAGGCAGAATTAGCCAACATGACCAGAGCAGAATTAGCCAACATGACCAGAGGCGGAATTAGCCAACAATTAGCCAACATGACCAGAGGCAGAGTTAGCCAACATGACCAGAGGCGGAATTAGCCAACATGACCAGAGGCGGAATTAGCTAACATGACCAGAGGGGAAATTAGCCAACCCGGACCAGAGGCGGAATTAGCTAACGTGACCAGAGGCGGAAGCCCGGGACCAGAGGCGGAATGACCCAGAGGCCCGTTAGCCAACATGACCAGAGCCGAATTAGCCAACATGGGAGGCAGAATTAGCTAACATGACCAGAGGCGAATTAGCCAACATGACCAGAGCCGGAATTAGCAGACATGACCAGAGGCCGAATTAGCAACATGACCAGAGCCAGAGTTAGCCAACATGACCAGGGAAGCGGAATTAGGCAACGGGAGGTGTCCCAGAGGCAGGAATTAGCCAACATGACCAGAGGGAATTAGCCAACATGAGAGAGTTAGCAACATGACCAGAGGCAGGAACCCATGACCAGAGGCAACATGAATTAGCCAACATGACCAGAGGCAGAATTAGCCAACATGACCAGAGGCGGAATTAGCTAACCCTGACCAGAGGCAGAATTAGCCAACATGACCAGAGGGAATTAGCCAACATGACCAGAGGCCCCGGCCAACCCTGACCAGAGCCGAGCCAGCCCGACCAGAGGCGACCCCAGAGGCGGAATTAGCTAACATGACCAGAGCCAGAATTAGCCAACATGACCAGAGGCAGAATTAGCCAACATGACCAGAGGCAGAATTAGCCAACATGACCAGAGCAACAGCAGAGCCAGGGTTTCAGCCAACATGACCAGAGGCGAATTAGCTAACATGACCAGAGGCGGAATTAGCCAACATGACCAGAGGCGGAATTAGCTAACATGACCAGAGGCGGAATTAGCCAACATGACCAGAGCCGGAATTAGCTAACATGACCAGAGGCAGAGTTAGCTAACATGACCAGAGGCGGAATTAGCTAACATGACCAGAGGCGGAATTAGCCAACACCAGAGGCATTAGCCAACATGACCAGAGCCAGAATTCAGTAACATGACCAGAGGCAGAATTAGCCAACATGACCAGAGGCGAATTAGCCAACATGACCAGAGGCGGAGTTAGCTAACATGACCAGAGGCGGAATTAGCCAACATGACCAGAGGCGGAATTAGCCAACATGACCAGAGGCGAATTAGCCAACATGACCAGAGGCAGAGTTAGCTAGCTAACATGACCAGAGGCGGAATTAGCCAACATGACCAGAGCCGGAATTAGCCAACATGACCAGAGGCAGAGTTAGCTAACATGACCAGAGGCGGAGGTAGCTAACGTGACCAGAGGCAGAATTAGCCAACATGACCAGAGCCAGGTTTCAGTAACATGACCAGAGGCGGAATTAGCTAACGTGACCAGAGGCGGAATTAGCCAACATGACCAGAGGCAGAGTTAGCTAACATGACCAGAGGCGGAGTTAGCCAACATGACCAGAGGCAGAATTAGCCAACATGACCAGAGGCGGAATTAGCCAACATGACCAGAGGCAGAATTAGCCAACATGACCAGAGGCAGAATTAGCCAACATGACCAGAGCCAGGTTAGCCAATTAGAGGCGGAATTAGCTAACGTGACCAGAGGCGGAATTAGCCAACATGACCAGAGCCAGAGTTAGCCAACATGACCAGAGGCAGGAATTAGCCAACATGACCAGAGGCGAATTAGCTAACATGACCAGAGGCAGAGTTAGCCAACATGACCAGAGCCGGAATTAGCCAACATGACCAGAGGCAGAGTTAGCTAACATGACCAGAGGCGGAATTAGCCAACATGACCAGAGCCGGAATTAGCCAACATGACCAGAGGCAGAGTTAGCTAACATGACCAGAGGCGGAATTAGCTAACATGACCAGAGGCAGAATTAGCCAACATGACCAGAGCCAGGTTTCAGTAACATGACCAGAGGCGGAATTAGCTAACATGACCAGAGGCGAATTAGCCAACATGACCAGAGGCCGAGAGTTAGCTAACATGACCAGAGGCGAATTAGCCAACATGACCAGAGGGCGGGAGCTAACATGACCAGAGGCGGAATTAGCCGGACCAGAGCCGAATTAGCCAACATGACCAGGCGGAATTAGCAACATGACCAGAGGTGGAATTAGCCGGACCAGAGGCGGAATTAGCCAACATGACCAGAGGCAGGTGAATTAGAATTAGCCAGGGAAGTATGAGGCATGACCAGACCTACCAGCGGAGGTAGCCAACATGGGCAGAATTAGCCCATGACCAGAGGCGAAGTGGGAGGCAACATGACCAGAGCCGGAGGTAGCCCATGACCAGAGGCAGAATTAAGTAACATGACCAGAGTCCCGATTAGCCAACATGACCAGAGGCGGAATTAGCCAACATGACCAGAGGCAGAATTAGCTAACATGACCAGAGGCAGAGCCAACATGACCAGAGAGTTAGACCAACATGACCAGAGGCAGAGGCGAATTAGCCAACATGACCAGAGGCGAATTAGCCAACAGACCAGAGGCGAATTAGCGGCAACATGACCAGAGGCAGGAATTAGCTAACATGACCAGAGGCGGAATTAGCCAACATGACCAGAGGGGGAATTAGGAGGCATGACCAGAGCCGGAGGTAGTCCCGGACCAGAGGCGGAACCCCAACCGGACCAGAGGGAGAATTAGCCAACATGACCAGAGGCAGAATTAGCCAACATCCAGAGGCAATTAGGAAGGACCAGAGCAATTAGCTAACATGACCAGAGGCAGAATTAGCTGAACATGACCAGAGGCGGAATTAGCTAACATGACCAGAGGCAGAATTAGGAGGCAGACCAGAGGCGGAATTAGGGAACATGACCCCAGGCCAGAACCCCAGGGGAATTAGCCAACATGACCAGAGCCCGCCAACATGACCAGAGGCGGTGTCCCCCCAGAGCCGGAAAGCCCTGCCCAGAGGCAGGAATTAGCCAACATGACCAGAGGCCAGGAATTAGCCCAACATGACCAGAGGCAGAATTAGCCAACATGACCAGAGGCGGAATTAGCTAACATGACCAGAGGCGGAATTAGCCAACATGACCAGAGGCAGAATTAGCCCTGGGCATGACCAGAGGCGGAATTAGCCCGGGCGACCAGAGCTGTCCCGGAATTAGGAAACATGACCAGAGGCAGAATTAGCCAACATGACCAGAGGCGGAATTAGCCAACATGACCAGAGGCCAGGAACCCCATGACCAGGGCGGAATTAGCAACATGACCAGAGTCCCCATTCAGCCAACCAGACCAGAGCCAGAATTAGCTAACATGACCAGAGGCGAATTAGCCAACATGACCAGAGGCGAATTAGCCAACATGACCAGAGGCAGAAATTAGCCAACATGACCAGAGCCAGAATTAGCTAACATGACCAGAGGCGGAATTAGCCAACATGACCAGAGCCGGAATTAGCCAACATGACCAGAGGCGGAATTAGCTAACGTGACCAGAGGCGGAATTAGCCAACATGACCATAGCCAGGTTTCAGTAACATGACCAGAGCCGGAATTAGCCAACATGACCAGAGGCAGAATTAGCCAACATGACCAGAGGCGGAATTAGCCAACATGACCAGAGGCGGAATTAGCCAACATGACCAGAGGCAGAATTAGCCAACATGACCAGAGGCGGAATTAGCTTAACATGACCAGAGGCGGAAACATGACCAGAGGCAGAATTAGCCAACATGACCAGAGGCAGAGTTAGCTAACATGACCAGAGGCGGAATTAGCCAACATGACCAGAGGCAGAATTAGCCAACATGACCAGAGCCAGGTTTCAGTAACATGACCAGAGGCGGAATTAGCCAACATGACCAGAGGCGAATTAGCCAACATGACCAGAGGCAGAGTTACCAGAGGCAGAGTAACAACATGACCAGAGGCGAAATTAGCCAGAACATGACCAGAGGCAGAATTAGCCAACATGACCAGAGGCGGAATTAGCCAACATGACCAGAGGCAGAGTTAGCTAACATGACCAGAGCCGGAATTAGCCAACATGACCAGAGGCGGAATTAGCTAACGTGACCAGAGGCGGAATTAGCCAACATGACCAGAGCCAGAATTAGCCAACATGACCAGAGGGGAATTAGCTAACATGACCAGAGGCGGAATTAGCCAACATGACCAGAGGCAGAATTAGCCAACATGACCAGAGCCAGAAATTAGCCAACATGACCAGAGGCAGAATTAGCCAACATGACCAGAGGCGGAATTAGCTAACATGACCAGAGGCGAATTAGCCAACATGACCAGAGGCAGAGTTAGCCATGACCAGAGGCGAATTAGCTAACGTGACCAGAGGCAGAATTAGCCAACATGACCAGAGCCAGAATTAGCTAACATGACCAGAGGCGACCAACAGGCAGAGCCAGGTTTAGCCAACATGACCAGAGGCGAAATTAGCCACCAGAGCCGAATTAGACCATGACCAGAGGCAGAATTAGCTAACATGACCAGAGGCGGAATTAGCCCAGAGGCGGAATTAGCTAACCCAGAGCCGAATTAGCCAACATGACCAGAGGGGAAGCAGCCAGGGAGCCAACCCGACCAGAGAGGTGAATTAGCCAACCCTGACCAGAGGCGGAATTAGCCAACACACCAGAGGCAGAATTAGCCAACATGACCAGAGGCGGAATTAGAATTAGCCAACATGACCAGAGGCGAATTAGCCAACATGACCAGAGGCAGGAATTAGCCAACATGACCAGAGCCGGAATTAGCTAACATGACCATTAGCCAACGTGACCAGAGGCAATTAGCTAACATGACCAGAGGCAGAATTAGCCAACATGACCAGAGGCGGAATTGACCAACATGACAGAGGCAATTAGCTAACATGACCAGAGGCGGAATTAGCTAACATGACCAGAGGCGAATTAACATGACCAGAGGCGGAATTAGCCAACATGACCAGAGGCGGAATTAGCCAACGGACCAGAGGCGGAATTAGCCCATGACCAGAGGCGGGCCAACATGACCAGAGCCGAATTAGCCAACATGACCAGAGGCCGAATTAGCCAACATGACCAGAGCAATTAGCCTGAATTAGCCAACCATGACCAGAGCAAGAACAAGACCAGAGGCAGAATTAGCTAACATGACCAGAGGCGAATTAGCCAACATGACCATGACCATGATGTTGGAACCCAGAGCCAGGGAACATGGGAGGCAGAGGCGGAATTAGCCAACCAGAGACCAGAACATGACCAGAGAATTAGCCAACGGGGGCGAGGCCAACATGACCAGAGGCGGAAGGAGCCAACCCGACCAGAGCCAGAATTAGCCAACATGACCAGAGGCGGAATTAGCCAACATGACCAGAGGCAGAGTTAGCTAACATGACCAGAGGCAGAATTAGCCAACATGACCAGAGGCCCGAATTAGCCAACATGACCAGAGGCGAATTAGCCAACGTGACCAGAGCCAGAATTAGCCAACATGACCAGAGCAGAATTAGAGAGAGCAATTAGCCTAACATGACCAGAGGCAGAATTAGCTAACATGACCAGAGCCAGGGAACATGACCAGAGGCAATTAGCCAACATGACCAGAGGCGAATTAGCCAACCCCTGACCAGAGGCAGAATTAGCCAACATGACCAGAGGCGGAATTAGCTAGAGCCGGTTTGACCAGAGGCAGAATTAGCTAACGGACCAGAGGCAACCCATGACCAGAAGGGGAGGCAACATGACCAGAGGAGGTTTAGCCAACATGACCAGAGGCGGGCCCAACATGACCATGGAATTAGCCAACATGACCAGAGCGGGAATTAGCCAACATGACCAGAGGCAGAATTAGCCAACATGACCAGAGGCGGAATTAGCCAAGGTGTCCAGAGGCGGGCCGTGGAACCCCCAGAGCCGGAATTAGCCAACAGACCAGAGGCGGAATTAGCTAACATGACCAGAGGCGGAATTAGAACCCTGCCGGGGAAGTGGGAGCCCAGAGGCGGAATTAGGTGTCCCCAGAGGCCGAATTAGCTAACATGACCAGAGCCGAATTAGCCAACAGACCAGAGGCGGATTCAGCCAACATGACCAGAGCCGGAATTAGACCAAGGCATGACCAGACCAGAGCGGAATTAGCCAACATGACCAGAGGCGGAATTAGCTAACATGACCAGAGGCGAATTAGCCAACATGACCAGAGCCAGAATTAGCTAACATGACCAGAGGCGGAATTAGCTAACGGACCAGAGGCAGAGGCCAACATGACCAGAGGCGGAATTAGCTAACGTGACCAGAGGCGGAATTAGCCAACATGACCAGAGCCAGAATTAGCCAACATGACCAGAGGCAGAATTAGCCAACATGACCAGAGACCAGAGGCAGCCAACATGACCAGAGGCGGAATTAGCTAACATGACCAGAGGCGGAATTAGCCAACATGACCAGAGGCCAACATGACCAGAGAGTTAGCTAACATGACCAGAGGCGGAATTAGCTAACATGACCAGAGGCGGAATTAGCCAACATGACCAGAGGCAGAGTTAGCTAACATGACCAGAGGCGGAATTAGCCAACATGACCAGAGGCAGAATTAGCCAACATGACCAGAGCCAGGTTTCAGTAACATGACCAGAGGCGAATTAGCCAACATGACCAGAGGCGGAATTAGCCAACATGACCAGAGGCAGAGTTAGCTAACATGACCAGAGGCAGAGTTAGCTAACATGACCAGAGGCGGAGTTAGCTAACATGACCAGAGGCAGAATTAGCTAACATGACCATAGCCGGAATTAGCCAACATGACCAGAGGCAGAATTAGCCAACATGACCAGAGGCGAATTAGCCAACATGACCAGAGGCGGAATTAGCTAACATGACCAGAGGCGGAATTAGCCAACATGACCAGAGGCAGAATTAGCCAACATGACCAGAGGCAGAATTAGCCAACACCAGACCAGAATTAGCAACATGACCAGAGGCGGAATTAGCTAACATGACCAGAGGCGGAATTAGCCAACATGACCAGAGGCAGAGTTAGCTAACATGACCATAGCCGGAATTAGCCAACATGACCAGAGGCAGAGTTAGCTAACATGACCAGAGGCGAATTAGCCAACATGACCAGAGGCGGAATTAGCCAACATGACCAGAGGCAGAGTTAGCTAACATGACCAGAGGCGGAATTAGCTAACGTGACCAGAGGCAGAATTAGCCAACATGACCAGAGCCAGGTTTCAGTAAACATGACCAGAGGCGAATTAGCTAACGTGACCAGAGCCGGAATTAGCCAACATGACCAGAGGCCGAATTAGCTAACATGACCAGAGGCGGAATTAGCCAACGTGACCAGAGCCGGAATTAGCCAACATGACCACCAGGCTAACGGAGGCAGGAACCCCAACCTGACCAGAGGAATTAGCCAACATGACCAGAGGCAGAGGGAGGTGACCAGAGGCGGAATTAGCCAACATGACCAGAGCCGGAATTAGCTAACATGACCAGAGGCGGAATTAGCCAACGGACCAGAGGGAGAATCCATGACCAGAGGCCGCTAACATGACCAGAGCCCGGAGAACATGACCAGAGGCAGACCAGAACGGACCAGGGGGAGGTGTCCCCAGAGGCCTGGAACCCATGACCAGAGGGGAGAATTAGCCAACATCCAGAGGCGAATTAGCCAACATGACCAGAGGCGGAATTAGCTAACATGACCAGAGGCGGAATTAGCCAACATGACCAGAGGCAGAATTAGCCAACATGACCAGAGGCGGAATTAGCCAACATGACCAGAGGCGGAATTAGCCAACATGACCAGAGGCCATGACCAGAGCCAGAATTAGCTAACATGACCAGAGGCGGAATTAGCCCCAGAGGCCGGAATTAGCCAACATGACCAGAGGCAGAGTTAGGAACATGACCAGAGGCGGAATTAGCCAACATGACCAGAGGCGGAATTAGAACATGACCAGCCAGGTTTAGCCAACATGACCAGAGGGGAGAATTAGCCAACATGACCAGAGCCGGAATTAGCCAACATGACCAGAGGCAGAATTAGCCATCCTGACCAGAGGCGGAATTAGCAACATGACCAGAGGCAGAGGCTGACATGACCAGAGCCGGAATTAGCCAACATGACCAGAGGCAGAATTAGCCAACATGACCAGAGGCGTCCCTTAGCCAACATGACCAGAGCCGGAATTAGCCAACATGACCAGAGGCGGGTTTAGCCACATGACCAGAGGCGGAATTAGCCAACATGACCAGAGGCGGAATTAGCCAACATGACCAGAGGCGGAGGACCAGGGTGAATTAGCCAACATGACCAGAGGCAGAACCCTAACATGACCAGAGGGGAGGCAGCCAACGGACCAGAGGAGCTAACATGACCAGAGGGCAGAATTAACCAACATGACCAGAGGCGGAATTAGGAACATGACCAGGGCAGGCGGAGGCAGAATTAGCCAACATGACCAGAGCCGGAATTAGCCAACATGACCAGAGGGAAGTAAGCCAACATGACCAGAGGCGGAATTAGCCAACCCCAGAGGCGGAACCCTAACATGACCAGAGGCAGAATTAGCTAACATGACCAGAGGCCGAGTTAGCCAACATGACCAGAGCCGGAATTAGCTAACATGACCAGAGGCGGAATTAGCCAACGTGACCAGAGGCGGAATTAGCTAACGTGACCAGAGGCGGAATTAGCCAACATGACCAGAGGCAGAATTAGCCAACATGACCAGAGGCGGAATTAGCTAACATGACCAGAGGCAGAATTAGCTAACATGACCAGAGGCGGAATTAGCCAACATGACCAGAGCCGGAATTAGCCAACATGACCAGAGGCGGAATTAGCCAACATGACCAGAGCCAGAATTAGCCAACATGACCAGAGGCGGAATTAGCCAACATGACCAGAGCCAGAGTTAGCTAACATGACCAGAGGCGGAATTAGCTAACCAGAGGCGGAATTAGACCAGAGGCCAGAATTAGCCAACATGACCAGAGGCAGAGTTAACATGACCAGAGGCGGAACAACATGACCAGAGGCGGAATTAGCCAACATGACCAGAGCCGGAATTAGCCAACATGACCAGAGGCAGAATTAGCTAACATGACCAGAGGCGGAATTAGCTAACGTGACCAGAGGCAGAATTAGCCAACATGACCAGAGCCAGGTTTCAGTAACATGACCAGAGGCGGAATTAGCCAACGTGACCAGAGGCGGAATTAGCCAACATGACCATGAGGCAGAATTAGCCAACATGACCAGAGGCGGAATTAGCCAACATGACCAGAGGCAGAGTTAGCTAACATGACCAGAGGCAGAATTAGCCAACATGACCAGAGGCAGAGTTAGCTAACATGACCAGAGGCGGAATTAGCCAACATGACCAGAGGCGGAATTAGCTAACATGACCAGAGGCGGAATTAGCCAACATGACCAGAGCCAGAGTTAGCTAACATGACCAGAGGCGGAATTAGCTAACATGACCAGAGCCGGAATTAGCCAACATGACCAGAGGCAGAGTTAGCTAACATGACCAGAGGCAGAATTAGCCAACATGACCAGAGGCAGAGTTAGCTAACATGACCAGAGGCGAATTAGCTAACATGACCATAGCCGGAATTAGCCAACATGACCAGAGGCAGAGTTAGCTAACATGACCAGAGGCGGAATTAGCTAACATGACCAGAGGCAGAATTAGCCAACATGACCAGAGCCAGGTTTCAGTAACATGACCAGAGCCGGAATTAGCCGGAGGCGAATTAGCCAACATGACCAGAGGCCCAACATGACCAGAGGCAGGAATTAGCTAACATGACCAGAGGCGGAATTAGCCAACACCAGAGGCAGAATTAGCCAACATGACCAGAGCCAGAATTAGCTAACATGACCAGAGGCGAATTAGCCAACATGACCAGAGGCGAATTAGCCAACATGACCAGAGGCAGAATTAGCCAACATGACCAGAGGCGTCCCCGGCCAACATGACCAGAGGCCCGGAATTAGGAGACAGCCCGGGCGGCGGAATTAGCCAACATGACCAGAGGCGGGAATTAGCCAACATGACCAGAGGCAGAATTAGCTAACATGACCAGAGGCAGACCAACATGACCAGAGCCGGAATTAGCCAACATGACCAGAGGCGGAATTAGCCAACGTGACCAGAGGCAGAATTAGCCAACATGACCAGAGGCGAATTAGCCAACATGACCAGAGGCGGAATTAGCCAACATGACCAGAGGCGGAATTAGCTAACATGACCAGAGGCAGAGTTAGCCAACATGACCAGAGCCGGAATTAGCCAACATGACCAGAGCCAGAGTTAGCTAACATGACCAGAGGCAGAGGCAGCCAACGGGACCAGAGGCCGGAATTAGCCAACATGACCAGAGGCAGGTTTCAGAATTAGCCAATAGCCAGGGCGGAATTAGCCAACATGACCAGAGGCAGAATTAGAACATGACCAGAGGCAGAATTAGCCAACATGACCAGAGGCGGAATTAGCCAACATGACCAGAGGCAGAATTAGCCAACATGACCAGAGCCAGAATTAGCCAACATGACCAGAGGCAGAGCCAACATGACCAGAGGGCAGAATTAGCCAACATGACCAGAGCCAGAATTAGCCAACATGACCAGGGATGTTGGAACCCCAGAGCCGGGGACCAGAGGCAGAGGCAGCCAACATGACCAGAGAGGGGAATTGACCAACGGGACGGGAATTAGCCAACATGACCAGGCAGCCCGGAATTAGCCAACATGACCAGAGGCAGAATTAGGGAACATGACCAGAGGCGGAATTAGCTAACGGACCAGAGGCGGAATTAGCCAACATGACCAGAGGCAGAATTAGCCAACATGACCAGAGGCAGAATTAGCCAACATGACCAGAGGCGGAATTAGCCAACGGATGACCAGAGGCGGAATTAGCCAACATGACCAGAGGCCGAATTAGCTAACATGGGGAAGTGCCAGGTTAGCCAACATGACCAGAGGCGAATTAGCCAACCAGGACCAGAGGCGAATTAGCCAACATGACCAGAGGCGAATTAGCCAACCCGACCAGAGGCCAGGATTAGCCAACCCAGAGGCGGAATTAGCCAACATGACCAGAGGCAGAATTAGCCAACATGACCAGAGCCAGGAGGTGTGACCAGAGGCGGGATTAGCTAACGGACCAGAGGCAGGTAGCAACAGACCAGAGGTCCCCATTCAGTAACATGACCAGAGGCGGAATTAGCTAACATGACCAGAGCCGAATTAGCTAACATGACCAGAGGCGAATTAGCCAACGTGACCAGAGGCGGAATTAGCCAACATGACCAGAGGCGACCAGCCAACATGACCAGAGCCAGATTTAGCTAACATGACCAGAGGCAGCCAACATGACCAGAGGCGAATTAGCTAACATGACCAGAGGCGAATTAGCCAACATGACCAGAGGCCGGAATTAGCCAACATGACCAGAGCCAGAATTAGCCAACATGACCAGAGCCGGAATTAGCCAACATGACCAGAGGCAGAGTTAGCTAACATGACCAGAGGCGGAATTAGCTAACATGACCAGAGGCGGAATTAGCTAACATGACCAGAGGCAGAATTAGCTAACGTGACCAGAGGCAGAATTAGCCAACATGACCAGAGGCGGAATTAGCCAACATGACCAGAGGCAGAGTTAGCCAACATGACCAGAGGCAGAGTTAGCTAACATGACCAGAGGCGGAATTAGCCAACATGACCAGAGCCGGAATTAGCCAACATGCCAACATGACCAGAGCCAGAATTCAGTAACATGACCAGAGGCGGAATTAGCCAACATGACCAGAGGCAGATTAGCCAACATGACCAGAGGCAGAGTTAGCTAACATGACCAGAGGCGGAATTAGCTAACATGACCAGAGGCAGAGTTAGCTAAACATGACCAAAGCCGAATTAGCCAACATGACCAGAGGCAGAGTTAGCCAACATGACCAGAGCCGGAATTAGCCAACATGACCAGAGGCGGAATTAGCTAACGTGACCAGAGGCGGAATTAGCCAACATGACCAGAGGCAGAATTAGCCAACATGACCAGAGCCAGAATTAGCTAACATGACCAGAGGCGGAATTAGCCAACATGACCAGAGCCAGAATTAGCTAACATGACCAGAGCCAGGTTAGCCAACATGACCAGAGGCAGAATTAGCTAACATGACCAGAGGCGGAATTAGCCAACATGACCAGAGGCGGGCGGATTAGCCAACATGACCAGAGGCGGAATTAGCCAACATGACCATAGAGACCAGAGGCCAAACATGACCAGAGGCGGAATTAGCTAACGTGACCAGAGGCAGAATTAGCCAACATGACCAGAGCCAGGTTTCAGTAACATGACCAGAGGCGAATTATTAACATGACCAGAGGCGAATTAGCTAACGTGACCAGAGGCGAATTAGCCAACATGACCAGAGGCAGAATTAGCTAACATGACCAGAGGCGAATTAGCCAACATGACCAGAGGCGAATTAGCCCCGGGACCAGAGGCAGAATTAGCCAACGTGACCAGAGGGAGGAATTAGCTAACATGACCAGAGGCAGGAATTAGCCAAGTAACATGACCAGAGGCGGAATTAGCCAACATGACCAGAGGCGAATTAGCCAACATGACCAGAGCCAGAATTAGCTAACATGACCAGAGGCGGAATTAGCCAACATGACCAGAGGCAGAATTAGCCAACATGACCAGAAGTGAATTAGCCCGGACCAGAGGCGAATTAGCCAAACCCTGACCAGAGGCGGAATTTCAGAGCAACATGACCAGAGGCGAATTAGCCAACATGACCAGAGGCGGAATTAGCCAACATGACCAGAGGCGGAATTAGCCAACATGACCAGAGGCAGAATTAGCTAACATGACCAGAGGCGAATTAGCCCGGACCAGAGGCGGAATTAGCCAACATGACCAGAATTAGCCCATGACCAGGGGCGGAATTAGCCAACATGACCAGAGCCGGAATTAGCCAACATGACCAGAGCCAGAATTAGCTAACCCAGAGCCCGGGAACCCATGCCCAGGGCAGAATTAGCCAACATGACCAGAGGCAATTAGCCTAACATGACCAGAGGAGGCCGCAAACCATCCAGAGGCAAGAGGACCAGAGGCAGAGCAGCCAACATGACCAGAGCAGAGATTAGTAACATGACCAGAGGGAATTAGCTAACATGACCAGAGGCCCCGAATTAGCCAACATGACCAGAGGCAGGGGAGGTTAGCTAACATGACCAGAGGCGGAATTAGCCAACGGGACCCAGAGGCGGAATTAGCCAACATGACCAGAGGGAGCAGAATTAGCCAACATGACCAGAGGCAGGTTTTAGCTAACGGGACATGCCCAGGTGGCAGCCAACCCAGGCCAGAGGAAGAATTAGCTAACATGACCAGAGGCAGAATTAGCCAACATGACCAGAGCGGAAACATGACCAGAGGAATTAGCCCAGAGACCAGAGGTTCCCTGGGGCCATGACCAGAGGCAGAATTAGCTAACATGACCAGAGGCGGAATTAGCCAACATGACCAGAGGCGGAATTAACCCACATGACCAGAGGCAGAATTAGCCCGGGCGGAGGCGGGAGGTGTCCAGAGGCGGGTTTTAGCCAACATGACCAGAGCCGGAAGGAGCCAACAGACCAGAGCCCCATTCAGCCAACATGACCAGAACATGACCAGAGGCAGAATTAGCCAACATGACCAATTAGCCAACATGACCAGAACGGAATTAGCCAACATGACCAGAGCCGGAATTAGCCAACGTGACCAGAGGCGGAATTAGCTAACGTGACCAGAGGCGGAATTAGCCAACATGACCAGAGCCAGAGTTAGCTAACATGACCAGAGGCAGGAGTTAGCTAACGTGACCAGAGGCGGAATTAGCCAACATGACCAGAGGCAGAATTAGCCAACATGACCAGAGGCAGGAATTAGCCAACATGACCAGAGCCAGAATTAGCCAACATGACCAGAGGCGGAATTAGCCAACATGACCAGAGGCAGAGTTAGCTAACATGACCAGAGGCGGAATTAGCTAACATGACCAGAGGCGGAATTAGCTAACATGACCAGAGGCGGAATTAGCCAACATGACCAGAGGCAGGTTTAGCCAACATGACCAGAGGCGGAATTAGCTAACATGACCAGAGGCGGAATTAGCCAACATGACCAGAGGCAGAATTAGCCAGAACATGACCAGAGGCGGAATTAGCCAACGTGACCAGAGGCAGAATTAGCCAACATGACCAGAGCCAGAATTCAGCCAACATGACCAGAGGCGAATTAGCTAACGTGACCAGAGGCGGAATTAGCCAACATGACCAGAGGCAGAGTTAGCTAACATGACCAGAGGCAGGAATTAGCTAACATGACCAGAGGCAGAGTTAGCTAACATGACCATTAGCCGACCATTAGCCAAGCAACATGACCAGAGGCAGAATTAGCTAACATGACCAGAGGCGAATTAGCCAACATGACCAGAGGCGACCAGAGGCGAATTAGCCAACATGACCAGAGGCGGAATTAGCCAACATGACCAGAGGCAGAATTAGCCAACATGACCAGAGGCGGAATTAGCTAACATGACCAGAGGCAGAATTAGCCAACATGACCAGAGGCAGAATTAGCCAACATGACCAGAGGCAGAATTAGCCAACATGACCAGAGGCGGAATTAGCCAACATGACCAGAGGCGAATTAGCCAACATGACCAGAGGCGAATTAGCCAACATGACCAGAGGCAGAGTTAGCTAACATGACCAGAGGCGGAATTAGCTAACGTGACCAGAGGCAGAATTAGCCAACATGACCAGAGCCAGGTTTCAGTAACATGACCAGAGGCGGAATTAGCTAACGTGACCAGAGGCGGAATTAGCCAACATGACCAGAGGCAGAACATTAGGCAGAAGCAACACGACCAGAGGCGGAATTAGCCAACATGACCAGAGGCGAATTAGCCCCATGACCAGAGGCAGATTTAGCTAACATGACCAGAGACGGAATTAGCCAACATGACCAGAGGCAGAATTAGCCAACACCAGAGGCAGAATTAGCCAACCCGACCAGAGCCGGAATTAGCCAACGCGACCAGAGGCGTCCCCGGCCAACATGACCAGAGGCGGAATTAGCCAACGACCAGAGGCGGATTAGCTAACCAGAGCCAGGGGATGACCAGAGGCCAGGTGTCCAACATGACCAGAGGCGGAATTAGCCAACATGACCAGAGGCGAATTAGGCGAATTAGCCAACATGACCAGAGGCGGAATTAGCCAACATGACCAGAGGCAGAGTTAGCCAACATGACCAGAGGCGGAATTAGCCAACATGACCAGAGGCAGAGTTCGCCAACATGACCAGAGCCGGAATTAGCCAACATGACCAGAGGCGGAATTAGCCAACATGACCAGAGGCGGAATTAGCCAACATGACCAGAGGCAGAATTAGCCAACATGACCAGAGGCAGGTTAGCAACATAGCCAGGGTGAATTAGCCAGGCAATGACCAGAGGCTGGGCAACCAGAGGAAGCCAGAGGCAGTGACCAGAGGCGGAATTAGCCAACGTGACCAGAGGCGGAATTAGCCAACATGACCAGAGGGAGGTTAGTCCATGACCAGAGGCGGGAAGCCAACGAGACCAGAGGCGGAATTAGCTAACCAGAGCCAGACCAGACCAGAGCGGAATTAGCCAACATGACCAGAGGCAGAATTAGCCAACATGACCAGAGGCAGAATTAGCCAACATGACCAGAGGCGGAATTAGCCAACATGACCAGAGGAAGAATTAGCCAACCAGACCAGAGCCAACATGACCAGAGGAATTAGCCATGACCAACCAGTTTCAGTAACACCAGAGGCGGAATTAGCCAACATGACCAGAGGCGGAATTAGCTAACATGACCAGAGGCGTTAGCCAACATGACCAGAGGCGGAATTAGCCAACATGACCAGAGCCGGAATTAGCCATGACCAGAGCCAATTAGCCAAGTGGGACCAGAGGCGGAATTAGCCAACATGACCAGAGGCAGGAATTAGCCCCAGAGGCAGAATTAGCCAACATGACCAGAGGCGGAATTAGCCAAATGACCAGAGGCAGAATTAGCTAACATGACCAGAGGCGGAATTAGCCAACATGACCAGAGCCAGAATTAGCCAACCCAGAGGGAATTAGCTAACATGACCAGAGGCAGAATTAGCCAACATGACCAGAGGCGGAATTAGCCAACATGACCAGAGCCAGGTTTAGCTAACATGACCAGAGAATTAGCGGACCATTAGGAATTAGCCAACGTGACCAGAGGCGGAATTAGCCAACATGACCAGAGGCGGAATTAGCCAACATGACCAGAGGCGGAATTAGCCAACATGACCAGAGGCGGAATTAGCTAACGTGACCAGAGGCGGAATTAGCCAACGTGACCAGAGGCGGAATTAGCCAACATGACCAGAGGCGGAATTAGCCAACATGACCAGAGGCAGAATTAGCTAACATGACCAGAGGCGAATTAGCCAACATGACCAGAGGCAGAATTAGCCAACATGACCAGAGCGGAATTAGCCAACATGACCAGAGCCAGAATTAGCCAACATGACCAGAGGCGGAATTAGCCAACATGACCAGAGGCGGAATTAGCCAACATGACCAGAGCCGGAATTAGCCAACATGACCAGAGGCAGAGTTAGCTAACATGACCAGAGGCGGAATTAGCCAACATGACCAGAGGCAGAATTAGCCAACATGACCAGAGGCAGAATTAGCCAACATGACCAGAGGCGGAATTAGCCAACATGACCAGAGGCAGAATTAGCCAACATGACCAGAGGCAGAATTAGCCAACATGACCAGAGGCGGAATTAGCTAACATGACCAGAGGCAGAATTAGCCAACATGACCAGAGGCAGAATTAGCCAACATGACCAGAGGCGGAATTAGCCAACATGACCAGAGGCAGAATTAGCCAACATGACCAGAGGCGGAATTAGCCAACATGACCAGAGGCAGAATTAGCCAACATGACCAGAGGCAACATGACCATAGCCAGGTTTCATAACAACACCAGAGGCAGAATTAGCCAACATGACCAGAGGCGAGGCCAACATGACCAGAGGCAGAATTAGCCAACATGACCAGAGGCGGAGTTAGCCAACATGACCAGAGGCCAGAATTAGCTAACATGACCAGAGGCAGAATTAGCTAACATGACCAGAGGCGGAATTAGCCAACATGACCAGAGGCAGAATTAGCCAACATGACCAGAGGCCAGGTTAGCCAACATGGCCCACATGACCAGAGAGCCAGAATTAGCCAACATGACCAGAGGCAGAGTTAGCCAACATGACCAGAGGCGGAATTAGCCAACATGACCAGAGGCGGAATTAGCAACATGACCAGAGGCAGAATTAGCCAACATGACCAGAGGCGGAATTAGCCAACATGACCAGAGGACCAGAGGCGGAATTAGCTAACATGACCAGAGGCAGAGCCAACATGACCAGAGGTGTCGAATTAGCCAACATGACCAGAGGCAGAATTAGCCAACATGACCAGAGGCGAATTAGCTAACATGACCAGAGGCGGAATTAGCTAACATGACCAGAGCCAGAATTAGCTAACATGACCAGAGGCGGAATTAGCCAACATGACCAGAGGCGGAATTAGCCAACAACATGACCAGAGGCGGAATTAGCCAACATGACCAGAGGCAGAATTAGCCAACATGACCAGAGCAGAATTAGCCAGGGAGGCCAGAATTAGCCAACATGACCAGAGGCGGAATTAGCCAACATGACCAGAGGCGGAATTAGCCAACATGACCAGAGGCAGAATTAGCTAACATGACCAGAGGCGGAATTAGCCAACGGGGAATTAGCCAACATGACCAGAGGCGGAATTAGCCAACATGACCAGAGGTTTAGCCAAGCCAACATGACCAGAGGCCGGAATTAGCCAACCCAGAGGCGGACCATGACCAGAGGCGGAATTTAGCCAACATGACCAGAGGCGGAATTAGGAACATGAGACAGAGGCGGGGAGGCCAACCCCCAGAGGCAGAATTAGAAACCTGACCAGAGGCAGAATTAGCCAACATGACCAGAGGCGGAATTAGCTAACATGACCAGAGCCAGAATTAGCCAACATGACCAGAGGCAGAGGGAGCCAACATGACCAGAGGCGGAATTAGCCAACATGACCAGAGGCAGAATTAGCCAACATGACCACCAGAGGCAGAATTAGCCAACATGACCAGAGGCGGAATTAGCCAACATGACCAGAGGCGGAATTAGCCAACATGACCAGAGCCAGAATTAGCTAACATGACCAGAGGCCCCAATTAGCCAACATGACCAGAGCCGAATTAGCCAACATGACCAGAGCCAGAATTAGCCAACATGACCAGAGGCGGAATTAGCTAACGTGACCAGAGGCGGAATTAGCCAACACCCAGAGCCAGGAATTAGCTAACATGACCAGAGGCGGAATTAGCCAACAGCTAGACCATAGCCAGAACAACACCCAGAGGCAGAATTAGCCAACATGACCAGAGGCAGGAATTAGCCAACATGACCAGAGGCAGAGCCATGACCAGAGGCAGAATTAGCCAACATGACCAGAGCCAGAATTAGCCAACATGACCAGAGGCAGAGTTAGCTAACATGACCAGAGGCGGAATTAGCCAACATGACCAGAGGCAGAATTAGCCAACATGACCAGAGGCGGAATTAGCCAACATGACCAGAGCCGGAATTAGCCAACATGACCAGAGAGGCAGAATTTAGCCAACATGACCAGAGGCGGAATTAGCGACCAGAGGCAGAATTAGCCAACATGACCAGAGGCAGAATTAGCCAACATGACCAGAGGCAGAATTAGCCAACATGACCAGAGGCAGAGCCAACATGACCAGAGCCAATTAGCCAACATGACCAGAGGCGGAATTAGCCAACATGACCAGAGGCAGAATTAGCCAACATGACCAGAGGCAGAATTAGCCAACATGACCAGAGGCAGAATTAGCCAACATGACCAGAGGCAGAATTAGCTAACATGACCAGAGGCAGAATTAGCCAACATGACCAGAGGCAGAATTAGCTAGCCAGAGGCACATGACCAGAGGCAGAATTAGCCAACATGACCAGAGGCAGAATTAGCTAACATGACCAGAGGCAGAATTAGCCAACATGACCAGAGGCAATTAGTTA
>JAHFZB010000092.1:122327-153454 GCA_036884735.1 Huso huso
AGCTAACTCTGCCTCTGGTCATGTTGGCTAATTCCGGCCTCTGGTCATGTTACTGAAACCTGGCTCCGCCTCTGGTCATGTTGGCTAATTGGCCTCTGGTCATGTCCGCCTCTGCCTCTGGTTGGCTAATAATTCGCCTCTGGTCATGTTGGCTAAATTCTGCCTCTGGTCATGTTGGCTGGCTCTGGTCATGGTCATGTGGCTAATTCCGCCTCTGGTCATGTTGGCTAATTCTGCCTCTGGTCATGTTGGCTAATTCGCCTCTGGTGTTGGCTAATTCCTGCCTCTGGTCTGTTGGTCTCTGGTCATGTTGGCTAATTCCGCCTCTGGTCATGTTGGCTAATTCTGCCTCTGGTCATGTTGGCTAATTCTGGCTCTGGTCATGTTGGCTAATTCCGCCTCTGGTCATGTTGGCTAATTCGCCTCTGGTCATGTTGGCTAATTCTGGCTCTGGTCATGTTGGCTAATTCTGCCTCTGGTCATGTTGGCTAATTCCGCCTCTGGTCATGTTGGCTAATTCTGGCTCTGGTCATGTTGGCTAATTCGCCTCTGGTCATGTTAGCTAATTCTGCCTCTGGTCATGTTGGCTAATTCTGCCTCTGGTCATGTTGGCTAATTCCGCCTCTGGTCATGTTGGCTAATTCTGCCTCTGGTCATGTTAGCTAATTCTGCCTCTGGTCATGTTGGCTAATTCCGCCTCTGGTCATGTTGGCTAATTCCGCCTCTGGTCATGTTGGCTAATTCCGCCTCTGGTCATGTTACTGAAATTCTGGCTGGTCATGTTGGTCTCTGGTGTTGGCTAATTCCGCCTCTGGTCATGTTAGCTAATTCTGCCTCTGGTCATGTTGGCTAATTCTGCCTCTGGTCATGTTGGCTAATTCCGCCTCTGGTCATGTTGGCTAATTCGGCCTCTGGTCTAATTCCGCCTCTGGTTGGCTAATTCCGCCTCTGGTCATGTTAGCTAATTCTGCCTCTGGTCATGTTGGCTAATTCGCCTCTGGTCATGTTGGCTAATTCCGCCTCTGGTCATGTTGGCTAATTCCGCCTCTGGTCATGTTAGCTAATTCGGCTCTGGTCATGTTGGCTAATTCGCCTCTGGTCATGTTGGCTAATTCCGGCTTCTGCCTAATTCCGCCTCTGGTCATGTTGGCTAATTCCGGCTCTGGTCATGTTGGCTAATTCCGCCTCTGGTCATGTTGGCTAATTCTGCCTCTGGTCATGTTGGCTAATTCGCCTCTGGTCATGTTGGCTAATTCCGCCTCTGGTCATGTTGGCTAATTCCGCCTCTGGTCATGTTGGCTAATTCCGCCTCTGGTCATGTTGGCTAACTCTGCCTCTGGTCATGTTGGCTAATTCCGGCTCTGGTCATGTTGGCTAATTCCGCCTCTGGTCATGTTAGCTAACTCTGCCTCTGGTCATGTTGGCTAATTCTGCCTCTGGTCATGTTGGCTAATTCCGCCTCTGGTCACGTTGGCTAATTCCGCCTCTGGTCATGTTGGCTAATTCCTGGCTCTGGTCATGTTGGCTAATTCCGGCTCTGGGTTGGCTAATTCGCCTCTGGTCATGTTGGCTAATTCTGCCTCTGGTCATGTTGGCTAATTCCGCCTCTGGTCATGTTGGCTAATTCCGCCTCTGGTCATGTTGGCTAATTCTGCCTCTGGTCATGTTGGCTAAATGTTGGCGCTAATTCCGCCTCTGGTCATGTTGGCTAATTCTGCCTCTGGTCATGTTGGCTAATTCTGCCTCTGGTCATGTTGGCTAATTCCGCCTCTGGTCATGTTAGCTAATTCCGCCTCTGGTCATGTTGGCTAATTCCGCCTCTGGTCATGTTGGCTAATTCCGCCTCTGGTCATGTTAGCTAACTCTGCCTCTGGTCACGTTAGCTAATTCCGCCTCTGGTCATGTTCTGGTCTGGCTGTGGTCATGTTGGCTAATTCTGCCTCTGGTCATGTTGGCTAATTCCGCCTCTGGTCATGTTAGCTAACTCTGCCTCTGGTCATGTTGGCTAATTCTGCCTCTGGTCATGTTGGCTAATTCCGCCTCTGGTCATGTTGGCTAATTCCGCCTCTGGTCATGTTAGCTAACTCTGCCTCTGGTCATGTTGGCTAATTCTGCCTCTGGTCATGTTGGCTAATTCCGCCTCTGGTCATGTTGGCTAATTCGCCTCTGGTCCTGTTGGTCATGGTCATGTTGGCTAATTCCGCCTCTGGTCATGTTGGCTAATTCCGCCTCTGGTCATGTTGGCTAATTCTGCCTCTGGTCATGTTGGCTAATTCCGCCTCTGGTCATGTTGGCTAATTCCGCCTCTGGTCATGTTGGCTAATTCGCCTCTGGTCATGTTAGCTAATTCTGGCTCTGGTCATGTTGGCTAATTCCGCCTCTGGTCATGTTGGCTAATTCCGCCTCTGGTCATGTTGGCTAATTCCGCCTCTGGTCATGTTGGCTAATTCTGCCTCTGGTCATGTTGGCTAATTCTGCCTCTGGTCATGTTGGCTAATTCCGCCTCTGGTCATGTTAGCTAATTCCGCCTCTGGTCATGTTGGCTAATTCTGCCTCTGGTCATGTTGGCTAATTCGCCTCTGGTCATGTTGGCTAATTCCGCCTCTGGTCATGTTAGCTAATTCTGCCTCTGGTCATGTTGGCTAATTCCGCCTCTGGTCATGTTGGCTAATTCCGCCTCTGGTCATGTTGGCTAATTCCGCCTCTGGTCATGTTAGCTAACTCTGCCTCTGGTCATGTTGGCTAATTCCGCCTCTGGTCATGTTAGCTAACTCCGCCTCTGGTCATGTTGGTCATTGTGCCTCTGGTAATTCTGCCTCTGGTCATGTTGGCTAATTCGCCTCTGGTCATGTTGGGCTCTGGTCATGTTGGCTAATTCCGCCTCTGGTCATGTTGGCTAATTCCGCCTCTGGTCATGTTGGCTAATTCCGCCTCTGGTCATGTTGGCTAATTCCGCCTCTGGTCATGTTGGCTAATTCCGCCTCTGGTCATGTTGGCTAATTCCGCCTCTGGTCATGTTGGCTAATTCCGGCTCTGGTCATGTTGGCTAATTCCTCTGGTCCCGTTGCTGCTAATTCGTCCTCTGGTCATGTTAATTCCGCCTCTGGTCATGTTAGCTAATTCCGCCTCTCTGGTCATGTTGGCTAATTCTGGCTCTGGTCATGTTGGCTAATTCCGGCTTCATGTTGGCTAATTCTGCCTCTGGTCATGTTGGCTAATTCTGCCTCTGGTCATGTTGGCTAATTCTGCCTCTGGTCATGTTGGCTAATTCTGCCTCTGGTCATGTTGGCTAATTCTGCCTCTGGTCATGTTGGCTAATTCGCCTCTGGTCATGTTGGCTAATTCTGCCTCTGGTCATGTTGGCTAATTCCGCCTCTGGTCATGTTGGCTAATTCCGCCTCTGGTCATGTTGGCTAATTCCGCCTCTGGTCATGTTGGCTAATTCCGCCTCTGGTCATGTTGGCTAATTCCGCCTCTGGTCATGTTCTAATTCCGCCTCTGGTCATGTTAATTTCTGCCTCTGGTCATGTTATGTTGGCTAATTCCGCCTCTGGTCATGTTGGCTAATTCCGCCTCTGGTCATGTTGGCTAATTCCGCCTCTGGTCATGTTGGCTAATTCCGCCTCTGGTCATGTTTGCCTCTGGTCATGTTATTCCGCCTCTGGTCATGTTGGCTAATTCGGCTCTGGTCATGTTGGCTAATTCCGCCTCTGGTCATGTTGGCTAATCTGCCTCTGGTCATGTTAGCTGGTGGTCATGTTGGCTAATTCGGCTCTGGTCATGTTGGCTAATTCCCTCTGGTCATGTTTCTGGCCTCTGGGCCTCTGCTAATTCTGCCTCTGGTCATGTTGGCTAATTCCGCTCTCTGGTAATTCGTTGGCTAATTCTCTGGCCTCTGGTGGTCATGTTGGCTAATTCGCCTCTGGTCATGTTGGCTAATTCTCCTCTGGTCATGTTGGCTAATTCCGCCTCTGGTCATGTTGGCTAATTCTGCCTCTGGTCATGTTGGCTAATTCCGCCTCTGGTCATGTTGGCTAATTCCGCCTCTGGTCATGTTGGCTAATTCCGCCTCTGGTCATGTTGGCTAATTCTGCCTCTGGTCATGTTGGCTAATTCCGCCTCTGGTCATGTTGGCTAATCTGCCTCTGGTCATGTTGGCTCTGGCTCTGGTCATGTTGGCTAATTCGCCTCTGGTCATGTTGGCTAATTCTGGCTCTGGTCATGTTGGCTAATTCTGCCTCTGGTCATGTTGGCTAATTCGCCTCTGGTCATGTTACTGCTACCTGGCTCTGGTCATGTTGGTCGCCTCTGGTTGTTGGCTAATTCCGCCTCTGGTCATGTTGGCTAACTCCGCCTCTGGTCATGTTACTGAAACCTGGCTATGGTCATGTTGGCTAATTCCGCCTCTGGTCACGTTGGCTAATTCCGCCTCTGGTCATGTTACTGAAACCTGGCTATGGTGTTGGCTGTCTGCCTCTGGTTCTAATTCGCCTCTGGTCATGTTAGCTAATTCCGCCTCTGGTCATGTTGGCTAATTCCGCCTCTGGTCATGTTGGCTAATTCTGCCTCTGGTCATGTTGGCTAATTCTGCCTCTGGTCATGTTGGCTAATTCGCCTCTGGTCATGTTGGCTAATTCCGCCTCTGGTCATGTTGGCTAATTCTGGCTCTGGTCATGTTGGCTAATTCCGCCTCTGGTCATGTTGGCTAATTCCGCCTCTGGTCATGTTACTGCTAATTCTGGCTCTGGTCATGTTGGCTAATTCGCCTCTGGTCATGTTGGCTAATTCCGCCTCTGGTCATGTTGGCTAATTCTGCCTCTGGTGGCTAATTCCGCCTCTGGTGTTGGCTAATTCTGCCTCTGGTCATGTTGGCCTCTGGTCATGTTGGCTAATTCCGCCTCTGGTCATGTTGGCTAATTGGCTCTGGTCATGTTGGCTAATTCCGCCTCTGGTCATGTTGGCTACCTGGCCTCTGGTCATGTTGGCTAATTCCGCCTCTGGTCATGTTGGCTAATTCCGCCTCTGGTCATGTTACTGCTAATTCGGCTCTGGTCATGTTGGCTAATTCGGCTCTGGTCATGTTGTATTGCCTCTCTGGTCTCTGGCGTTGGCTAATTCTGCCTCTGGTCATGTTGGCTAATTCTGCCTCTGGTCATGTTGGCTAATTCCGCCTCTGGTCATGTTGGCTAATTCCGCCTCTGGTCATGTTGGCTAATTCGCCTCTGGTCATGTTGGCTAATTCCGCCTCTGGTCATGTTGGCTAATTCCGGCCTCTGGTCATGTTGGCTAATCTGGCTCTGGTCATGTTATTGGCTAATTCTGCCTCTCTGGTGTTGGCTAATTCCGCCTCTGGTCATGTTGGCTAATTCCGCCTCTGGTCATGTTGGCTAATTCCGGCTCTGGTCATGTTGGCTAATTCCGCCTCTGGTCATGTTGGCTAATTCTGGCTCTGGTCATGTTGGCTAACCTGCCTCTGGTCATGTTGGCTAATTCCGCCTCTGGTCATGTTGGCTAATTCTGCCTCTGGTCATGTTGGCTGGCCTCATGTTGGCTAATTCTGCCTCTGGTCATGTTGGCTAATTCTGCCTCTGGTCATGTTGGCTAATTCCGGCTCTGGTCATGTTAGCTAATTCCGCCTCTGGTCATGGCTAATTCTGCCTCTGGTCATGTTGGCTAATTCTCTGGTCATGTTGGCTAATTCCGCCTCTGGTCATGTTGGCTAATTCCCTCTGGTCTGGTCATTGCCTTGGTCTAATTCCGGCCTCTGGTCATGTTACTAATTCGCCTCTGGTCATGTTGGCTAATTCCGCCTCTGGTCATGTTGGCTAATTCCGCCTCTGGTCATGTTGGCTAATTCCGCCTCTGGTCATGTTGGCTAATTCCGGCTCTGGTCATGTTGGCTAATTCCGCCTCTGGTCATGTTGGCTAATTCCGGCTCTGGTCATGTTGGCTAATTCCGCCTCTGGTCATGTTGGCTAATTCCGCCTCTGGTCATGTTGGCTAATTCTGCCTCTGGTCATGTTGGCTAATTCCGCCTCTGGTCATGTTGGCTAATTCCGCCTCTGGTCATGTTGGCTAACTCCGCCTCTGGTCATGTTACTGAAACCTGGCTATGGTCATGTTGGCTAATTCTGCCTCTGGTCATGTTAGCTAATTCCGCCTCTGGTCATGTTGGCTAATCTGGTCATGTTGGCTAATTCGCCTCTGGTCATGTTGGCTAACCTGGCTCTGGTCATGTTGGCTAATTCCGCCTCTGGTCATGTTGGCTAATTCTGCCTCTGGTCATGTTAGCTAATTCTGCCTCTGGTCATGTTGGCTAATTCCGCCTCTGGTCATGTTAGCTAATTCCGCCTCTGGTCATGTTAGCTAATTCCGCCTCTGGTCATGTTAGCTAACTCTGCCTCTGGTCATGTTGGCTAATTCCGCCTCTGGTCATGTTGGCTAATTCCGCCTCTGGTCATGTTGGCTAATTCCGCCTCTGGTCATGTTGGCTAATTCCGCCTCTGGTGCTAATTCGCCTCTGGTTGGCACGCTAATTCCGCCTCTGGTCATGTTGGCTAATTCCGCCTTGGCTAATTCTGGCTCTGGTCATGTTGGCTAATGGTCTAAGCTCTCTGGTCGTTGGCTAATTCGCCTCTGGTCATGTTCTAACTAATTCATGTTGGCTAACCTGGCCTCTGGTCATGTTGGCTAATTCGGCTCTGGTCATGTTGGCTAATTCCGCCTCTGGTCATGTTGGCTAATTCTGCCTCTGGTCATGGCCTCTGGTCATGTTGGCTAATTCTGCCTCTGGTCATGTTGGCTAATTCTGGCTCTGGTCATGTTGGCTAATTCCGCCTCTGGTCATGTGGCTAATTCTGCCTCTGGTCATGTTGGCTAATTCCGCCTCTGGTCATGTTGGCTAATTCCGGCTCTGGTCATGTTGGCTCCGCCTCTGGTCATGTTGGCTAATTCCGCCTCTGGTCATGTTGGCTAATTCCGCCTCTGGTCATGTTGGCTAATTCCGGCTCTGGTCGTTGGCTGGCCCCTCTGGTCCTCTGGTCATGTTGGCTAATTCCGCCTCTGGTCATGTTGGCTAATTCGCCTCTGGTCATGTTGGCTAATTCTGGCTCTGGTCATGTTGGCTAATTCCGCCTCTGGTCATGTTGGCTAATTCCGCCTCTGGTCATGTTGGCTAATTCTGGCTCTGGTCATGTTGGCTAATTCCGCCTCTGGTCATGTTGGCTAATTCCGCCTCTGGTCATGTTGGCTAATTCCTGGCCTCTGGTCATGTTGGCTAATTCCGCCTCTGGTCATGTTGGCTAATTCCGCCTCTGGTCATGTTGGCTAATTCTGCCTCTGGTCATGTTGGCTAATTCCGCCTCTGGTCATGTTGGCTAATTCCGCCTCTGGTCATGTTGGCTAATTCCGCCTCTGGTCATGTTCATGCTAATTCCTGGCTGGTCATGTTGGCTCTCCGCCTCTGGCGTTGGCTAATTCCGCCTCTGGTCATGTTGGCTAATTCCGCCTCTGGTCATGTTGGCTAATTCCGCCTCTGGTCATGTTGGCTAATTCCGCCTCTGGTCATGTTGGCTAATTCTGCCTCTGGTCATGTTGGCTAATTCCGCCTCTGGTCATGTTGGCTAATTCTGCCTCTGGTCATGTTGGCTAATTCCGCCTCTGGTCATGTTGGCTAATTCTGCCTCTGGTCATGTTGGCTAATTCGCCTCTGGTCATGTTGGCTAATTCTGCCTCTGGTCATGTTGGCTAATTCCGCCTCTGGTCATGTTGGCTAATTCCGCCTCTGGTCATGTTGGCTAATTCGGCTCTGGTCATGTTGGCTAATTCTGCCTCTGGTCATGTGGCTAATTCCGCCTCTGGTCATGTTGGCTAATTCTGCCTCTGGTCATGTTGGCTAATTCGGCTCTGGTCATGTTGCTGAAACCTCTGCCTCTGGTCATGTTGGCTAATTTCGCCTCTGGTCATGTTGGCTAATTCTGGCCTCTGGTGGTCATGTTGCTAATTCCGCCTCTGGCTGGTAATTCTGCCTCTGGTGGCTAATTCTGCCTCTGGTCATGTTGGCTAATTCGCCTCTGGTCATGTTGGCTAATTCTGGCTCTGGTCATGTTGGCTAATTCTGCCTCTGGTCATGTTAGCTAACTCTGCCTCTGGTCATGTTGGCTAATTCCGCCTCTGGTCATGTTAGCTAATTCCGCCTCTGGTCATGTTGGCTAATTCCGCCTCTGGTCATGTTGGCTAATTCTGGCTCTGGTCATGTTGGCTAATTCCGCCTCTGGTCATGTTGCTAATTCTGCCTCTGGTCATGTTGGCTGGTCTGGTCATGTTGGCTAATTCTGCCTCTGGTCATGTTGGCTAATTCCGCCTCTGGTCATGTTGGCTAATTCCGCCTCTGGTCACGTTGGCTAATTCCGCCTCTGGTCACGTTGGCTAATTCCGCCTCTGGTCATGTTGGCTAAACCTGGCTCTGGTCATGTTGGCTAATTCTGGTCCTCTGGTCATGTTGGCTAATTCTGCCTCTGGTCATGTTGGCTAATTCCGCCTCTGGTCACGTTGGCCTCTGGTAATTCTGCCTCTGGTCATGTTGGCTGAAACTCTGGCTCTGGTCATGTTGGCTAATTCCGCCTCTGGTCATGTTGGCTAATTCCGCCTCTGGTCATGTTAGCTAAACCTGCCTCTGGTCATGTTGGCTAATTCCGCCTCTGGTCATGTTGGCTAATTCCGCCTCTGGTCATGTTAGCTAATTCCGCCTCTGGTCATGTTGGCTAATTTCTGCCTCTGGTCATGTTGGCTATTCCGCCTCTGGTCATGTTGGCTAATTCCGCCTCTGGTCATGTTGGCTAATTCTGCCTCTGGTCATGTTGGCTAATTCCGCCTCTGGTCATGTTAGCTAATTCCGCCTCTGGTCATGTTAGCTAATTCTGCCTCTGGTCTAATTCCGCCTCTGGTCATGTTGGCTAATTCCGGCTCTGGTCATGTTGGCTAATTCCGCCTCTGGTCATGTTGGCTAATTCTGCCTCTGGTCATGTTGGCTAATTCCGCCTCTGGTCATGTTGGCTAATTCCGCCTCTGGTCATGTTGGCTAATTCCGCCTCTGGTCACGTTAGCTAATTCCGCCTCTGGTCATGTTACTGAAACCTGGCTATGGTCATGTTGGCTAATTCCGCCTCTGGTCATGTTGGCTAATTCCGCCTCTGGTCATGTTAGCTAATTCCGCCTCTGGCCTCTGGTCATGTTGGCTAATTCCGCCTCTGGTCATGTTGGCTAATTCCGCCTCTGGTCATGTTGGCTAATTCTGCCTCTGGTCATGTTGGCTAATTCCGCCTCTGGTCATGGCTAATTCCTGCCTCTGGTCATGTTGGCTAATTCTGCCTCTGGTCATGTTGGCTAATTCGCCTCTGGTCATGTTGGCTAATTCTGGCTCTGGTCATGTTGGCTAACCTGGCTCTGGTCATGTTGGCTAATTCGCCTCTGGTCATGTTGGCTAATTCTGCCTCTGGTCATGTTGGCTAATTCTGCCTCTGGTCATGTTGGCTAATTCCGCCTCTGGTCATGTTGGCTAATTCCGCCTCTGGTCATGTTAGCTAACTCTGCCTCTGGTCATGTTGGCTAATTCTGGCTCTGGTCATGTTGGCTAATTCCGGCTCTGGTCATGTTTAATTCCGCCTCTGGTAATGCTGCCTCTGGTCATGTTGGCTAATTCGGCCTCTGGTCATGTTGGCTAATTCCGCCTCTGGTCATGTTGGCTAATTCCTGCCTCTGGTCATGTTAATTCTGCCTCTGGTCTGGCCTCTGGTCATGTTGGCTAATTCCGCCTCTGGTCATGTTGGCTAATTCCGCCTCTGGTCATGTTGGCTAATTCTGGCTCTGGTCATGTTGGCTAATTCCGCCTCTGGTCATGTTAGCTAATTCCGCCTCTGGTCATGTTCTAATTCTGCCTCTGGTCATGTTGGCTAATTCGCCTCTGGTCATGTTAGCTAATTCTGCCTCTGGTCATGTTGGCTAATTCCGCCTCTGGTCATGTTGGCTAATTCCGCCTCTGGTCATGTTAGCTGTTGGTCATGTTGGCTAATTCTGCCTCTGGTCATGTTGGCTAATTCGCCTCTGGTCATGTTGGCTAATTCCGCCTCTGGTCATGTTGGCTAATTCCGCCTCTGGTCATGTTGGCTAATTCCGCCTCTGGTCATGTTGGCTAATTCCGCCTCTGGTCATGTTGGCTAATTCTGCCTCTGGTCATGTTGGCTAATTCTGGCCTCTGGTCATGTTGGCTAATTCCGCCTCTGGTCATGTTAGCTAATTCGCCTCTGGTCATGTTAGCTAATTCCGCCTCTGGTCATGTTGGCTAATTCCGCCTCTGGTCATGTTGGCTAATTCGCCTCTGGTCATGTTGGCTAATTCCGCCTCTGGTCATGTTGGCTAATTCCGGCTCTGGTCATGTTGGCTAACTCTGCCTCTGGTCATGTTGGCTAATTCCGCCTCTGGTCATGTTGGCTAACTCTGCCTCTGGTCACGTTGGCTAATTCCGCCTCTGGTCATGTTGGCTAATTCGCCTTGGGTTAATTAATTGCCTCTGGTCATGTTGGCTAACTCTGCCTCTGGTCATGTTGGCTAATTCCGGCTCTGGTCACGTTGGCTAATTCCGCCTCTGGTCATGTTAGCTAATTGCGCCTCTGGTCATGTTGGCTAATTCCGCCTCTGGTCATGTTGGCTAATTCGCCTCTGGTCATGTTAGCTAATTCTGGCCTCTGGTCATGTTGGCTAATTCCGCCTCTGGTCATGTTGGCTAATTCCGCCTCTGGTCATGTTGGCTAATTCCGCCTCTGGTCATGTTAGCTAATTCGGCTCTGGTCATGTTGGCTAATTCCGCCTCTGGTCATGTTGGCTAATTCCGCCTCTGGTCATGTTGCTAATTCCGCCTCTGGTCATTTGGCGCCTCTGGTCATGTTGTTCCGCCTCTGGTCATGTTAGCTTATTCCGCCTCTGGTCATGTTGGCTAATTCTGCCTCTGGTCATGTTGGCTAATTCCGCCTCTGGTCATGTTGGCTAATTCCGCCTCTGGTCATGGCTAATTCTGGCTCTGGTCATGTTGGCTAATTCCGCCTCTGGTCATGTTGGCTAATTCCGCCTCTGGTCATGTTGGCTAATTCCGCCTCTGGTCATGTTGGCTAATTCTGCCTCTGGTCATGTTGGCTAATTCCGCCTCTGGTCATGTTGGCTAATTCCGCCTCTGGTCATGTTGGCTAATTCCGCCTCTGGTCATGTTGGCTAATTCTGGCTCTGGTCATGTTGGCTAATTCGCCTCTGGTCATGTTGGCTAATTCCGCCTCTGGTCATGTTGGCTAAACCTGCCTCTGGTCATGTGGCTAATTCCACTTGCCTCTGGTCATGTTGGCTAATTCCGCCTCTGGTCATGTTGGCTAATTCCGCCTCTGGTCATGTTGGCTAATTCGCCTCTGGTCATGTTACCTCCGCCTCTGGTCAATTGGCGCCTCTGGTGGTCGTTGGCTCTAATTCCGCCTCTGGTCATGTTGGCTAACTCTGCCTCTGGTCATGTTGGCTAATTCTGCCTCTGGTCATGTTGGCTAATTCCGCCTCTGGTCATGTTACTGAAACCTGGCTATGGTCATGTTGGCTAATTCCGCCTCTGGTCACGTTAGCTAATTCTGCCTCTGGTCATGTTAGCTAATTCTGGCTCTGGTCATGTTGGCTAATTCCGCCTCTGGTCATGTTAGCTAATTCTGCCTCTGGTCATGTTGGCTAATTCCGCCTCTGGTCATGTTGGCTAATTCCGCCTCTGGTCATGTTGGCTAATTCCGCCTCTGGTCATGTTGGCTAATTCCGCCTCTGGTCTGTTGGTAATGCCTTGGTCATGTTGGCTAATTCTGGCTCTGGTCATGTTGGCTAATTCCGCCTCTGGTCATGTTGGCTAATTCCGCCTCTGGTCTGTTGGTCATGGTCATGTTGGCTAATTCCGCCTCTGGTCATGTTGGCTAATTCCGCCTCTGGTCATGTTGGCTAATTCCGCCTCTGGTCATGTTAGCTAACTCTGCCTCTGGTCATGTTGGCTAATTCTGCTCTGGTCATGTTGGTCTGCCTCTGGTCATGTTGGCTAATTCCGCCTCTGGTCATGTTAGCTAATTCCGCCTCTGGTCATGTTGGCTAATTCGCCTCTGGTCATGTTGGCTAATTCCGCTCTGGTCATGTTGGCTAATTCCGCCTCTGGTATGGTGTTGGCTAATCCTGGCTCTGGTCATGTTGGCTAATTCCTGCCTCTGGTCATGTTGGCTAATTCCGCCTCTGGTCATGTTGGCTAATTCCGCCTCTGGTCATGTTGGCTAATTCCGCCTCTGGTCATGTTGGCTAATTCTGGCCTCTGGTCATGTTGGCTAATCTGGCTCTGGTCATGTTGGCTAATTCCTGGCTGGTCATGTTGGCTAATTCGCCTCTGGTTAGCTAATTCCGCCTCTGGTCATGTTGCTAATTCGCCTCTGGTCATGTTGGCTAATTCTGCCTCTGGTCATGTTGGCTAACGCCTCTGGTCGTTGGCTAATTCCGCCTCTGGTCATGTTGGCTAATTCCGCCTCTGGTCATGTTGGCTAATTCCGCCTCTGGTCATGTTGGCTAATTCTGCCTCTGGTGGTGCCTCTGGTCATGTTGGCTAATTCTGCCTCTGGTCATGTTGGCTAATTCCGCCTCTGGTCATGTTGGCTCTGGTCATGTTGGTCTAATTCTAATTGCCTCTGGTCACGTTGGCTAATTCCGCCTCTGGTCATGTTGGCTAATTCCGCCTCTGGTCATGTTGGCTAATTCTGCCTCTGGTCATGTTGGCTAATTCTCTGCTCTCTCTCTAATTCCGCCTCTGGTCATGTTAGCTAATTCCGCCTCTGGTCATGTTGGCTAATTCCGCTCTGGTCATGTTGGCTAATTCCGCCTCTGGTCATGTTGTTAATTCCGCCTCTGGTCTCTGGTCATGGTTGGCTAATTCCGCCTCTGGTCATGTTGGCTAATTCCGCCTCTGGTCATGTTGGCTAATTCCGCCTCTGGTCATGTTGGCTAATTCCGCCTCTGGTCATGTTAGCTAACTCTGCCTCTGGTCATGTTGGCTAATTCTGGCTCTGGTCATGTTGGCTAATTCCGCCTCTGGTCATGTTGGCTAATTCCGCCTCTGGTCATGTTGGCTAATTCTGCCTCTGGTCATGTTGGCTAATTTGCCTCTGGTCATGTTAGCTAATTCTGCCTCTGGTCATGTTGGCTAATTCTGCCTCTGGTCATGTTGGCTAATTCTGCCTCTGGTCATGTTACTGCTAATTCTGGCTCTGGTCATGTTAGCTAATTCCGCCTCTGGTCATGTTGGCTAATTCTCCCTCTGGTCATGTTGGCTAATTCCGCCTCTGGTCATGTTGGCTAATTCCGCCTCTGGTCATGTTGGCTAATTCCGCCTCTGGTCATGTTGGCTAATTCTGCCTCTGGTCATGTTGGCTAATTCTGCCTCTGGTCATGTTGGCTAATTCGCCTCTGGTCATGTTGGCTAATTTCGCCTCTGGTCATGTTGGCTCTGGCTCTGGTCATGTTGGCTAATTGCCTCATGTTGGCTGAAATTCTGGCCTCTGGTCATGTTGGCTAATTCCGCCTCTGGTCATGTTGGCTAATTCCGCCTCTGGTCATGTTAGCTAATTCCGGCTCTGGTTTTGCCTCTGGTCATGTTGGCTAATTCCGCCTCTGGTCATGTTGGCTAATTGCCTCTGGTCATGTTAGCTAATCTCTGGCCTCTGGTCTGGTCATGGCTAATTCCGCCTCTGGTCATGTTGGCTAATTCGCCTCTGGTCATGTTGGCTAATTCCGCCTCTGGTCATGTTGGCTAATTCCGCCTCTGGTCATGTTGGCTAATTCTGCCTCTGGTCATGTTGGCTAATTCCGCCTCTGGTCATGTTGGCTAATTCCGCCTCTGGTCATGTTGGCTAATTCGCCTCTGGTCATGTTGGCTAAACCTGCCTCTGGTCATGTTGGCTAATTCCGCCTCTGGTCATGTTGGCTAATTCTCCTCTGGTCTGTTGGTCCTGCCTCTGGTCATGTTGGCTAATTCCGCCTCTGGTCATGTTGGCTAATTCTGCCTCTGGTCATGTTGGCTAATTCGCCTCTGGTCATGTTGGCTAATTCGCCTCTGGTCATGTGGCTAATTCGCCTCTGGTCATGTTGGCTAATTCCGCCTCTGGTCATGTTGGCTCTGCCTCTGGTCATGTTGGCTAATTCCGCCTCTGGTCATTTGGCTAACTCTGCCTCTGGTCATGTTGGCTAATTCTGCCTCTGGTCATGTTGGCTAATTGGCTCTGGTCATGTTGGCTAATTCTGCCTCTGGTCATGTTAGCTAATTCTGCCTCTGGTCATGTTGGCTAATTCGGCCTCTGGTCATGTTCTGGTCATGTTGGTCATGTTAATTCTGCCTCTGGTCATGTTGGCTAATTCTGCCTCTGGTCATGTTAGCTAATTCCGCCTCTGGTCATGTTGGCTAATTCTGCCTCTGGTCATGTTGGCTAATTCCTGCCTCTGGTCATGTTGGCTAATTCCGCCTCTGGTCATGTTGGCTAATTCCGCCTCTGGTCATGTTGGCTAATTCTGGCTCTGGTCATGTTGGCTAATTCCGCCTCTGGTCATGTTGGCTAATTCCGCCTCTGGTCATGTTGGCTAAAACTCTGGTCATGCTCTGGTCATGTTGGCTAATTCCGCCTCTGGTCATGTTGGCTAATTCCGCCTCTGGTCATGTTGGCTAATTCCGCCTCTGGTCATGTTGGCTAATTCTGCCTCTGGTCATGTTAGCTAATTCGCCTCTGGTCCTCTGCCTCTGTCGTCATGTTGGCTAATTCCGCCTCTGGTCATGTTGGCTAATTCCTATGGCTATGGTCTGGTGTTGGCTAATTCTGCCTCTGGTCTGGTTGGCTAATTCCGCCTCTGGTCAGCTAATTCCGCCTCTGGTCATGTTAGCTAATTCCGCCTCTGGTCATGTTGGCTAATTCCGCCTCTGGTCCGCTAATTCTGGCTCTGGTCATGTTGGCTAATTCCGCCTCTGGTCATGTTGGCTAATTCCGCCTCTGGTCATGTTAGCTAATTCTGCCTCTGGTCATGTTGGCTAATTCTGCCTCTGGTCATGTTGGCTAATCGCCTCTGGTCGCCTCTGGTCATGTTGGCTAATTCCGCCTCTGGTCATGTTGGCTAATTCGGCCTCTGGTCATGTTTGGCTAATTCTGTCATGTTGGCTAATTCTCTGGTCATGTTAGCTAATTCCTGCCTCTGGTCATGTTGGCTAATTCCGCCTCTGGTCATGTTGGCTAATTCTGGCTAATGTCCGCTAATTCTGCCTCTGGGTGTTGGCTAATTCCGCCTCTGGTCATGTTGGCTGAATTCTGGCTCTGGTCATGTTGGCTAATTCCGCCTCTGGTCATGTTAGCTAATTCCGCCTCTGGTCATGTTACTGAATCCTGGCTAATTCCTCTGGTCATGTTGGCTAATTCCGCCTCTGGTCACGTTGGCTAATTCCGCCTCTGGTCACGTTGGCTAATTCCGCCTCTGGTCACGTTGGCTAATTCCGCCTCTGGTCATGTTGGCTAATTCTGCCTCTGGGTTCTAATTCGCCTCTGGTCATGTTGGCTAATTCCGCCTCTGGTCATGTTGGCTAATTCCGCCTCTGGTCATGTTGGCTAATTCCGCCTCTGGTCATGTTGGCTAATTCTGCCTCTGGTCATGTTGGCTAATTCCGCCTCTGGTCATGTTAGCTAATTCCGCCTCTGGTCATGTTGGCTAATTCCGCCTCTGGTCATGTTGGCTAATTCTGGCTCTGGTCATGTTGGCTAATTCCGCCTCTGGTCATGTTGGCTAATTCCGCCTCTGGTCATGTTGGCTGTTGCCTCTAATTCCGCCTCTGGTCATGTTGGCTAATTCCGCCTCTGGTCATGTTGGCTAATTCTGGCTCTGGTCATGTTGGCTAATTCCGCCTCTGGTCACGTTAGCTAATTCTGCCTCTGGTCATGTTGTCTGCCTCTGGTCATGTTGGCTAATTCTGCCTCTGGTCATGTTGGCTAATTCGCCTCTGGTCATGTTAGCTAATTCCGCCTCTGGTCATGTTGGCTAATTGCCTCTGGTCATGTTGGCTAACTCTGGTCTCTGGTCATGTTGGCTAATTCCGGCTCTGGTCATGTTGGCTAACTCTGCCTCTGGTCATGTTGGCTAATTCCGGCTCTGGTCATGTTGGCTAATTCCGGCTCTGGTCATGTTGGCTAATTCCGCCTCTGGTCATGTTGGCTAACTCTGCCTCTGGTCATGTTGGCTAATTCTGCCTCTGGTCATGTTGGCTAATTCCGCCTCTGGTCATGTTAGCTAATTCCGCCTCTGGTCATGTTAGCTAACTCTGCCTCTGGTCATGTTGGCTAATTCCGCCTCTGGTCATGTTGGCTAATTCTGGCTCTGGTCATGTTGGCTAACTCTGCCTCTGGTCATGTTGGCTAATTCTGCCTCTGGTCATGCTAATTTCTGGTCTAATTCCGCCTCTGGTCATGTTGGCTAATTCCGCCTCTGGTCATGTTAGCTAATTCCGCCTCTGGTCACGTTGGCTAATTCCGCCTCTGGTCATGTTGGCTAATTCTGGCTCTGGTCATGTTGGCTAATTCCGGCTCTGGTCATGTTGGCTAATTCCGCCTCTGGTCATGTTACTGAAACCTGGCTCTGGTCATGTTGGCTAATTCTGCCTCTGGTCATGTTGGCTAATTCCGCCTCTGGTCATGTTGGCTAATTCCGCCTCTGGTCATGTTGGCTAATTCTGCCTCTGGTCACGTTGGCTAATTCGGCCTCTGGTCATGTTGGCTAATTCTGCCTCTGGTCATGTTGGCTAATTCCGCCTCTGGTCATGTTGGCTAATTCCGGCTCTGGTCATGTTGGCTAACTCTGCCTCTGGTCATGTTGGCTAATTCCGCCTCTGGTCATGTTGGCTAACTCTGCCTCTGGTCATGTTGGCTAATTCCGCCTCTGGTCATGTTAGCTAATTCCGCCTCTGGTCATGTTGGCTAACTCTGCCTCTGGTCATGTTGGCTAATTGCCTCTGGTCATGTTGGCTAATTCTGCCTCTGGTCATGTTGGCTAATTCCGCCTCTGGTCATGTTGGCTAATTCCGCCTCTGGTCATGTTAGCTGAAACCCTGCTCTGGTCATGTTGGCTCTGGTAATTGCCTCTGGTAATTGTTGGCTAATTCGCCTCTGGTCATGTTGGCTAATTCCGCCTCTGGTCACGTTGGCTAATTCCGCCTCTGGTCACGTTAGCTAATTCCGCCTCTGGTCATGTTGGCTAATTCCGCCTCTGGTCACGTTGGCTAATTCCGCCTCTGGTCATGTTGGCTAATTCTGGCCTCTGGTCATGTTGGCTAATTCCGCCTCTGGTCATGTTGGCTAATTCTGCCTCTGGTCATGTTGGCTAATTCCTGCCTCTGGTCATGTTGGCTAATTTCGCCTCTGGTCATGTTGGCTAATTCTGCCTCTGGTCATGTTGGCTAATTCGCCTCTGGTCATGTTGGCTAATTCGCCTCTGGTCATGTTGGCTAATTCTGCCTAATTGTTGGCTAATTGGTCTCTGGTCATGTTGGCTGCCTCTGCTCTGGTCATGTTGGCTAATTCCGCCTCTGGTCATGTTGGCTAATTCTGCCTCTGGTCATGTTGGCTAATTCTCTGGTCATGTCTGGCTCTGGTCATGGCTAATTCCGCCTCTGGTCATGTTGGCTAATTCTGGCTCTGGTCATGTTGGCTAATTCCGCCTCTGGTCATGTTGGCTAATTCCGCCTCTGGTCATGTTAGCTAATTCCGCCTCTGGTCATGTTGGCTAATTCCGCCTCTGGTCATGTTGGCTAATTCGCCTCTGGTCATGTTAGCTAAACCTGGCTCTGGTCATGTTGGCTAATTCCGGCTCTGGTCATGTTGGGCCTCTGGTCTGGCTAATTCCGCCTGGTCATGTTGAAACCTGCCTCTGGTCATGTTGGCTAATTCCGCCTCTGGTCATGTTGGCTAATTCTGCCTCTGGTCATGTTGGCTAATTCGCCTCTGGTCATGTTGGCTAATTCGCCTCTGGTCATGTTAGCTAATTCTGCCTCTGGTCTGTTGCTCATGCCTCTGGTCTAATTCCGCCTCTGGTCATGTTGGCTAATTCCGCCTCTGGTCATGTTGGCTAATTCCGGCTCTGGTCATGTTGGCTAATTCCGCCTCTGGTCATGTTGGCTAATTCCGCCTCTGGTCATGTTGGCTAATTCCGCCTCTGGTCATGTTGGCTAATTCGCCTCTGGTCATGTTGGCTAATTCCGCCTCTGGTCATGTTCTAATTCTGGCCTCTGGTCATGTTGGCTAATTCCGCCTCTGGTCATGTTAGCTAACTCTGCCTCTGGTCATGTTGGCTAATTCCGGCTCTGGTCATGTTAGCTAATTCCGCCTCTGGTCATGTTGGCTAATTCTGCTCTGGTCATGTTGGCTAATTCTGGCTCTGGTCATGTTGGCTAATTCCGCCTCTGGTCACGTTAGCTAATTCTGCCTCTGGTCATGTTGGCTAATTCTGGCTCTGGTCATGTTGGCTAATTCCGCCTCTGGTCATGTTAGCTAATTCCGCCTCTGGTCATGTTGGCTAATTCTGCCTCTGGTCATGTTGGCTAATTCCGCCTCTGGTCATGTTGGCTAATTCCGCCTCTGGTCATGTTGGCTAATTCTGCCTCTGGTCATGTTGGCTAAACGCCTCTGGTCATGTTGGCTAATTCCGCCTCTGGTCATGTTGGCTAATTCCGCCTCTGGTCATGTTGGCTAATTCCGCCTCTGGTCATGTTGGCTAATTCTGGCTCTGGTCATGTTGGCTAATTCCGGCCTCTGGTCATGTTGGCTAATTCCGCCTCTGGTCATCTGGTTGGCTAATTCCGCCTCTGGTCATGTTGGCTAATTCCGCCTCTGGTCATGTTGGCTAATTCTGCCTCTGGTCATGTTGGCTAATTCTGCCTCTGGTCATGTTGGCTAATTCCGCCTCTGGTCATGTTGGCTAATTCTGGCTCTGGTCATGTTAGCTAATTCTGCCTCTGGTCATGTTGGCTAATTCTGGCTCTGGTCTGTTGGCTAATTCGGCTTGGTCTTGGCTAATTCTGCCTCTGGTCATGTTGGCTAATTCTGCCTCTGGTCATGTTAGCTAATTCCGCCTCTGGTCATGGCTAATTCCGCCTCTGGTCATGTTGGCTAATTCGCCTCTGGTCATGTTAGCTAATTCCGCCTCTGGTCATGTTGGCTAATTCGCCTCTGGTCATGTTGGCTAATCCTGCCTCTGGTCATGTTGGCTAATTCCTGGCTCTGGTCATGTTGGCTAATTCCGCCTCTGGTCATGTTGGCTAATTCCGCCTCTGGTCATGTTGGCTAATTCGGCTCTGGTCATGTTGGCTAATTCCGCCTCTGGTCATGTTGGCTAATTCCGCCTCTGGTCATGTTGGCTAATTGGCCTCTGGTCTGGCTAATTCCGCCTCTGGTCATGTTGGCTAATTCCTGGCTCTGGTCATGTTGGCTAATTCCGCCTCTGGGTCTGGTCATGTTAGCTAATTCCGCCTCTGGTCATGTTGGCTAATTCCGCCTCTGGTCATGTTGGCTAATTCCGCCTCTGGTCATGTTGGCTAATTCTGCCTCTGGTCATGTTGGCTAATTCCGCCTCTGGTCATGTTGGCTAATTCTGCCTCTGGTCATGTTGGCTAATTCTGCCTCTGGTCATGTTGGCTAACTCCGCCTCTGGTCATGTTGCTAATTCTGGCTCTAATGTTCTAATTCCGCCTCTGGTCATGTAATTCCGGCTCTGGTCATGTTCTAATTCCGCCTCTGGTCATGTTGGCTAATTCGCCTCTGGTCATGTTAGCTAATTCTGCCTCTGGTCATGTTGGCTAATTCCGCCTCTGGTCATGTTGGCTAATTCCGCCTCTGGTCATGTTGGCTAATTCTGCCTCTGGTCATGTTAGCTAAACCTGCCTCTGGTCATGTTGGCTAATTCCGCCTCTGGTCATGTTGGCTAATTCCGCCTCTGGTCATGGCTAATTCTGCCTCTGGTCATGTTGGCTAATTCTGCCTCTCTGGTCATGTTTCCGCCTCTGGTCATGTTCCTAACCTCTGGTCATGTTGGCTAATTCCGCCTCTGGTCATGTTAGCTAATTCTGCCTCTGGTCATGTTAGCTAACTCTGCCTCTGGTCATGTTGGCTAATTCCGCCTCTGGTCATGTTGGCTAATTCCGCCTCTGGTCATGTTGGCTAATTCTGCCTCTGGTCATGTTGGCTAATTCCGCCTCTGGTCATGTTGGCTAATTGCCTCTGGTCATGTTGGCTAATTCTGGCTCTGGTCATGTTAGCTAATTCCGCCTCTGGTCATGTTGGCTAATTCCGCCTCTGGTCATGTTGGCTAATTCCGCCTCTGGTCATGTTGGCTAATTCCGGCTCTGGTCATGGCTAATTCCGCCTCTGGTCATGTTGGCTAATTCCGCCTCTGGTCATGTTGGCTAAAACCTGGCTCTGGTCATGTTGGCTAATTCCGCCTCTGGTCATGTTGGCTAATTCCGCCTCTGGTCATGTTGGCTAATTCTGCCTCTGGTCATGTTGGCTAATTCTGCCTCTGGTCATGTTGGCTAATTCTGCCTCTGGTCATGTTGGCTAATTCTGCCTCTGGTCATGTTGTTGCTAATTCTGCCTCTGGTCATGTTGGCTAATTCCGCCTCTGGTTGGCTAATTCCGCCTCTGGTCATGTTGGCTAATTCCGCCTCTGGTCATGTTGGCTAATTCCGCCTCTGGTCATGTTGGCTAATTCCGCCTCTGGGTTGGCTAATTCTGCCTCTGGTCATGTTGGCTAATTCCGCCTCTGGTCATGTTGGCTAATTCTGCCTCTGGTCATGTTAGCTAACTAATTCTGGCTCTGGTCATGTTGGCTAATTCTGCCTCTGGTCATGTTGGCTAATTCCGCCTCTGGTCATGTTGGCTAATTCTGCCTCTGGTCATGTTGGCTAATTCGCCTCTGGTCATGTTGGCTAATTGGCTCTGGTGTTGGCTAATTGCCTCTGGTCATGTTGGCTAATTCTGCCTCTGGTCATGTTGGCTAATTCGCCTCTGGTCATGTTGGCTAATTCTGCCTCTGGTCATGTTGGCTAATTCCGCCTCTGGTCATGTTGGCTAATTCTGCCTCTGGTCATGTTGGCTAATTCCGCCTCTGGTCATGTTAGCTAATTCCGCCTCTGGTCATGTTGGCTAATTCTGGCTCTGGTCATGTTGGCTAATTCTGCCTCTGGTCATGTTGGTCATGCTAATTCCGGCTCTGGTCATGTTGGCTAATTCTGCCTCTGGTCATGTTGGCTAATTCCGCCTCTGGTCATGTTGGCTAATTCCGCCTCTGGTCATGGCGCCTCTGCCTCTGGTCATGTTGGCTAATTCCGCCTCTGGTCATGTTGGCTAATTCTGCCTCTGGTCATGTTGGCTAATTCCGCCTCTGGTCATGTTAGCTAATTCCTGGCTCTGGTCATGTTGGCTAATTCGCCTCTGGTCATGTTAGCTAATTCGCCTCTGGTCATGTTAGCTAATTCTGCCTCTGGTCATGTTGGCTAATTCTCTGGTCATGTTAGCCTCTGGTCATGTTGGCTAATTCCGCCTCTGGTCATGTTGGCTAATTCCGCCTCTGGTCATGTTGGCTAATTCATGTTGGCTCTGGTCTCTGGTGTTGGCTAATTCTGCCTCTGGTCATGTTGGCTAATTCTGGCTCTGGTCATGTTGGCTAATTCTGCCTCTGGTCATGTTGGCTAATTCCGGCTCTGGTCATGTTGGCTAATTCCTGCCTCTGGTCATGTTGGCTAATTCCGGCTCTGGTCATGTTGGCTTCTGGTCCTAATTCCGCCTCTGGTCATGTTGGCTAATTCCGCCTCTGGTCATGTTGGCTAATTCCGCCTCTGGTCATGTTAGCTAACTCTGCCTCTGGTCATGTTAGCTAACTCTGCCTCTGGTCATGTTGGCTAATTCCGCCTCTGGTCATGTTGGCTAATTCTGGCTCTGGTCATGTTGGCTAATTCTGCCTCTGGTCATGTTGGCTAATTCTGCCTCTGGTCATGTTAGCTAATTCGCCTCTGGTCATGTTGGCTAATTCCGCCTCTGGTCATGTTGGCTAATTCCTGCCTCTGGTCATGTTGGCTTCCGCCTCTGGTCATGTTGGCTAATTCTGGTCCTGTTGGTCATGTTCATGTTGGCTAATTCCGGCTCTGGTCATGTTGGCTAATTCCGCCTCTGGTCATGTTAGCTAATTCTGCCTCTGGTCATGTTGGCTAATTCTGCCTCTGGTCATGTTGGCTAATTCCGCCTCTGGTCATGTTGGCTAATTCCGCCTCTGGTCATGTTGGCTAATTCCGCCTCTGGTCATGTTGGCTGTCTAATTCCTCTGGCTCTGGTCATGTTGGCTAATTCTGCCTCTGGTCATGTTGGCTAATTCCGCCTCTGGTCAGCTAATTCCGCCTCTGGTCGCCTCTGGTCATGTTAGCTAATCCTGGCTCTGGTCCTCTGGTCATGTTGGCTAATTCTGGCTCTGGTCATGTTGGCTAATTCCGCCTCTGGTCATGTTGGCTAATTCCGCCTCTGGTCATGTTGGCTAATTCCGCCTCTGGTCATGTTGGCTAATTCCGCCTCTGGTCATGTTAGCTAATTCCGCCTCTGGTCATGTTGGCTAATTCTGGTCGCCTCTGGTCATGTTAGCTAATTCTGCCTCTGGTCATGTTGGCTAATTCGCCTCTGGTCATGTTGGCTAATTCCGCCTCTGGTCATGTTGGCTAATTCTGCCTCTGGTCATGTTCATGCTAATTCCGCCTCTGGTCATGTTGCTAATTCTGCCTCTGGTCATGTTGGCTAATTCCGCCTCTGGTCACGTTGGCTAATTCCGCCTCTGGTCATGTTGGCTAATTCTGGCTCTGGTCATGTTGGCTAATTCCGCCTCTGGTCATGTTGGCTAATTCCGCCTCTGGTCTAATTCCGCCTCTGGTCATGTTGGCTAATTCCGCCTCTGGTCATGTTGGCTAATTCCGCCTCTGGTCATGTTACTGAAACCTGGCTCTGGTCTGTTGGTCATGCTTGGTCATGTTGGCTAATTCCGCCTCTGGTCATGTTAGCTAATTCCGCCTCTGGTCATGTTGGCTAATTCTGCCTCTGGTCATGTTGGCTAATTCCGCCTCTGGTCATGTTAGCTAATTCCGCCTCTGGTCATGTTGGCTAACTCTGCCTCTGGTCATGTTGGCTAATTCCGCCTCTGGTCATGTTGGCTAATTCTGCCTCTGGTCATGTTGGCTAATTCCGCCTCTGGTCATGTTGGCTAATTCTGGCTCTGGTCATGTTGGCTAATTCCGCCTCTGGGTTGGCTAATTCTGCCTCTGGTTGTTGGCTAATTCTGCCTCTGGTCATGTTGGCTAATTCTGCCTCTGGTCTGGTGCCTCTGGTCATGTTGGCTAATTCCGCCTCTGGTCATGTTGGCTAATTCCGCCTCTGGTCATGTTGGCTAATTCTGCCTCTGGTCATGTTAGCTAATTCTGCCTCTGGTCATGTTGTTGGCTAATTCGCCTCTGGTCATGTTGGCTAATTCTGGCTCTGGTCATGTTAGCTAACTCTGCCTCTGGTCATGTTGGCTAATTCCGCCTCTGGTCATGTTGGCTAATTCCGCCTCTGGTCATGTTGGCTAATTCCGCCTCTGGTCATGTTAGCTAACTCTGCCTCTGGTCATGTTGGCTAATTCTGCCTCTGGTCATGTTGGCTAATTCCGCCTCTGGTCATGTTGGCTAATTCCGCCTCTGGTCATGTTGGCTGAAATTCTGGCTCTGGTCATGTTGGCTAATTCGCCTCTGGTGGTTGGCTAATTCGCCTCTGGTCATAATTCGCCTCTGGTCATGTTGGCTAATTCTGCCTCTGGTCATGTTGGCTAATTCTGCCTCTGGTCATGTTGGCTAATTCCGCCTCTGGTCATGTTAGCTAATTCCGCCTCTGGTCATGTTGGCTAATTCCGCCTCTGGTCATGTTGGCTAATTCCGCCTCTGGTCACGTTAGCTAATTCCGCCTCTGGTCATGTTAGCTAACTCTGCCTCTGGTCATGTTGGCTCTGGTCATGTTGGCTAATTCCGGCTCTGGTCACGTTAGCTAATTCCGCCTCTGGTCATGTTGGCTAATTCCGCCTCTGGTCATGTTGGCTAATTCCGCCTCTGGTCATGTTGGCTAATTCCGCCTCTGGTCATGTTGGCTAATTCCTGGCCTCTGGTCATGTTGGCTAATTCCGCCTCTGGTCATGGCTAATTCTGGCTCTGGTCATGTTGGCTAATTCTGCCTCTGGTCATGTTGGCTAATTCCGCCTCTGGTCATGTTGGCTAATTCTGCCTCTGGTCATGTTGGCTAATTCTGCCTCTGGTCATGTTAGCTAATTCTGCCTCTGGTCATGTTGGCCTCTGGTCATGTTGGCTAATTCTGCCTCTGGTCATGTTGGCTAATTCCGCCTCTGGTCATGTTGGCTAATTCTGGCTCTGGTGGTGTTGGCTAATTCCGGCTCTGGTCATGTTGGCTAATTCCGCCTCTGGTCATGTTGGCTAATTCCGCCTCTGGTCATGTTGGCTAATTCCGCCTCTGGTCATGTTGGCTAATTCTGCCTCTGGTCATGTTGGCTAATTCTGGCTCTGGTCATGTTGGCTAATTCTGCCTCTGGTCATGTTGGCTAATTGCCTCTGGGTGGCTCTGGTCATGTTGGCTAATTCCGCCTCTGGTCATGTTGGCTAATTCCGCCTCTGGTCATGTTAGCTAATTCCGCCTCTGGTCATGTTGGCTAATTTCGCCTCTGGTCATGTTGGCTAATTCGCCTCTGGTCATGCTAATTCGCCTCTGGTCATGTTGGCTAATTCTCCGCCTCTGGTCATGTTGGCTAATTCGCCTCTGGTCATGTTTAATTCCGCCTCTGGTTCCGCCTCTGGTCATGTTGGCTAATTCGCCTCTGGTCATGTTGGCTAATTCTGCCTCTGGTCATGTTGGCTAATTCCGCCTCTGGTCATGTTGGCTAATTCTGCCTCTGGTCATGGTCCTCTGGTCATGTTGGCTAATTCCGCCTCTGGTCATGGTCACGTTGGCTCTGGTCATGTTGGCTAATTCTCTGGTCATGTTGGCTAATTCTGCCTCTGGTCATGTTGGCTAATTCTGCCTCTGGTCATGTTGGCTAATTCGGCTCTGGTCATGTTGGCTAATTCCGCCTCTGGTCATGTTGGCTAATTCCTGCCTCTGGTCATGTTGGCTAATTCCGCCTCTGGTCATGTTGGCTAATTCCGCCTCTGGTCATGTTGGCTAATTCCGCCTCTGGTCATGTTGGCTAACTCTGCCTCTGGTCATGTTGGCTAATTCCGGCTCTGGTCATGTTGGCTAATTCCGCCTCTGGTCATGTTAGCTAATTCTGGCTCTGGTCATGTTGGCTAATTCCGCCTCTGGTCATGTTGGCTAATTCGCCTCTGGTCATGTTAGCTAATTCTGCCTCTGGTCATGTTGGCTAATTCGCCTCTGGTCATGTTAGCTAATTCCGCCTCTGGTCATGTTGGCTAATTCTGCCTCTGGTCATGTTGGCTAATTCCGCCTCTGGTCATGTTACTGAAACCTGGCTCTGGTCATGTTGGCTAATTCGGCTCTGGTCATGTTGGCTAATTCCGCCTCTGGTCATGTTAGCTAATTCTGCCTCTGGTCATGTTGGCTAATTCGCCTCTGGTCATGTTGGCTAATTCGCCTCTGGTCATGTTGGCTAATTCTGCCTCTGGTCATGTTGGCTAATTCCGCCTCTGGTCATGTTGGCTAATTCCGGCTCTGGTCTGGTGTTGGCTAATTCCGCCTCTGGTCATGTTGGCTAATTCTGCCTCTGGTCATGTTGGCTAAACCTGGCTCTGGTCATGTTGGCTAATTCGCTGGCTCTGGTCATGTTGGCTAATTCCGCCTCTGGTCATGTTGGCTGAAACCTGGCTCTGGTCATGTTGGCTAATTCCGCCTCTGGTTCATCGCCTCTGGTCTAATTCCGCTAATTCTCTCTGGTCATGTTGGCTAATTCCGCCTCTGGTCATGTTAGCTAACTCTGCCTCTGGTCATGTTAGCTAACTCTGCCTCTGGTCATGTTGGCTAATTCCGCCTCTGGTCACGTTAGCTAATTCCGGCTCTGGTCATGTTGAACCTGCCTCTGGTCATGTTGGCTAATTCCGCCTCTGGTCATGTTGGCTAATTCTGCCTCTGGTCATGTTGGCTAATCCCGCCTCTGGTCATGTTGGCTAATTCCGCCTCTGGTCATGTTGGCTAATTCCGCCTCTGGTCATGTTGGCTAATTCCCTCTGGTCATGTTGGCTAATCCGCCTCTGGTCATGTTGGCTAATTCGCCTCTGGTCATGTTGGCTAATGGCTCTGGTCATGTTAGCTCTGGTCTGGTCATGTTGGCTAATTCCGGCTCTGGTCATGTTGGCTAAACCTGCCTCTGGTCATGTTGGCTAATTTGCCTCTGGTCATGTTGGCTAATTCCGCCTCTGGTCATGTTGGCTCTCTGCCTCTGGTCATGTTGGCTAATTCCGCCTCTGGTCATGTTGGCTAATTCCGCCTCTGGTCACGTTGGCTAATTCCGCCTCTGGTCACGTTGGCTAATTCCGCCTCTGGTCATTCGCCTTGGCTAACTCCGCCTCTGGTCATGTTGGCTAATTCCGCCTCTGGTCATGTTGGCTAATTCCGCCTCTGGTCATGTTGGCTAATTCCGCCTCTGGTCATGTTGGCTAATTTGCTCTGGTCCATGCCTTCACGTTAAACCTGGCTCAGGGGTCATGTTGGCTAATTCGCCCGCCTGTGGACGGCTCTGGCCGCCCGGGCTGGCCTCATGTTGGCTAATTCGCCTCTGGGGGTTGGCTAATTCGGCTCTGGTCATGTTGGCTAATTCCGCCTCTGGTCATGTTAGCTAATTCCGCCTCTGGTCATGTTAGCTAATTCTGGCTCTGGTCATGTTGGCTAATTCTGCCTCTGGTCATGTTGGCTAATTCCGCCTCTGGTCATGTTGGCTAATTCCGCCTCTGGTCATGTTAGCTAACTCTGCCTCTGGTCATGTTGGCTAATTCCGGCTCTGGTCATGTTGGCTAATTCCGCCTCTGGTCATGTTGGCTAATTCGCCTCTGGTCATGTTGGCTAATTCTGCCTCTGGTCCCGTTGGCTAATTCCGCCTCTGGTCATGTTGGCTAATTCCGCCTCTGGTCATGTTGGCTAATTCTGGCTCTGGTCATGTTGGCTAATTCCGCCTCTGGTCATGTTGGCTAATTCCGCCTCTGGTCATGTTGGCTAATTCCGCCTCTGGTCATGTTGGCTAATTCTGCCTCTGGTCATGTTGGCTTCGCCTCTGGTCATGTTGGCTAATTCTGGCCTCTGGTCATGTTGGCTAATTCCGCCTTGGCTAATTCCGCCTCTGGTCATGTTGGCTAATTCCGCCTCTGGTCATGTTTGGCTAATTCATGTTGGCTCTGGTCATGTTAGCTAATTCCGCCTCTGGTCATGTTGGCTAATTCTGCCTCTGGTCATGTTGGCTAATTCCGCCTCTGGTCCTGTTGGCTAATTCCGCCTCTGGTCATGGTTGGCTAATTCCGGCTCTGGTCATGTTTGGCTAATTCTGCCTCTGGTCATGTTCCTGGCCTCTGGTCATGTTGGCTAATTCCGCCTCTGGTCATGTTGGCTAATTCTGCCTCTGGTCATGTTGGCTAATTCCGCCTCTGGTCATGTTGGCTAATTCGGCCTCTGGTCATGTTGGCTAATTCCGCCTCTGGTCATGTTGGCTAATTCCGCCTCTGGTCATGTTGGCTAATTCCTGCCTCTGGTCATGTTGGCTAATTCCGCCTCTGGTCATGTTGGCTAATTCTGGCCTCTGGTCATGTTGGCTAATTCTGCCTCTGGTCATGTTGGCTAATTCCGCCTCTGGTCATGTTTAATTCTGCCTCTGGTCATGTTGGCTAATTCCTGCCTCTGGTCATGTTGGCTAATTCCGGCTCTGGTCATGTTGGCTAATTCCGCCTCTGGTCATGTTGGCTAATTCTGCCTCTGGTCATGGTCCTCTGGTTGGCTAATTCCGCCTCTGGTCATGTTGGCTAATTCCGCCTCTGGTCATGTTGGCTAATTCCGCCTCTGGTCATGTTGGCTGAAACCTGGCTCTGGTCATGTTGGCTAATTCGCCTCTGGGTCATGTTGGCTAATTCCTGGCTAATTCCCTCTGGTCATGTTGGCTAATTCTGCCTCTGGTCATGTTGGCTAATTCCGCCTCTGGTCATGGATGCTAATTCTGCCTGAAACCTGGCCTCTGGTCATGTTGGCTAATTCTGGCTCTGGTCATGTTGGCTAATTCGCCTCTGGTCATGTTGGCTAATTCTGCCTCTGGTCATGTGGCTGTCCTGGCTCTGGTCATGTTGGCTAATTCTGCCTCTGGTCATGTTAGCTAATTTCGCCTCTGGTCATGTTGGCTAATTCTGCCTCTGGTCATGTTGGCTAATTCTGCCTCTGGTCACGTTGGCTAATTCCGCGCCTCTGCCTCTGGTCATGTTGGCTAATTCCGCCTCTGGTCCGCTAATTCCGCCTCTGGTCATGTTGGCTAATTCCGCCTCTGGTCATGTTGGCTAATTTCGCCTCTGGTCCTCTGGTCATGGTTGGCTAATTCCGCCTCTGGTCATGTTGGCTAATTCCGCCTCTGGTCATGTTGGCTAATTCTGCCTCTGGTCATGTTGGCTAATTCCGCCTCTGGTCATGTTGGCTAATTCTGGCTGGTCATGTTGGCTAATTCTGCCTCTGGTCATGTTGGCTAATTCTGCCTCTGGTCATGTTGGCTAATTCCGCCTCTGGTCATGTTGGCTAATTCCGCCTCTGGTCATGTTGGCTAATTCCGCCTCTGGTCATGTTGGCTAATTCTGGCTCTGGTCATGGCTAATTCGCCTCTGGTCATTTACTGAAACCTGGCTGAATTGGCTGGCTCTGGTCATGTTGGCTAATTCCGCCTCTGGTCATGTTGGTCATGTTGGCTAATTCCGCCTCTGGTCATGTTGGCTAATTCTGGCTCTGGTCATGTTGGCTAATTCCGCCTCTGGTCATGTTGGCTAATTCGCCTCTGGTCATGTTGGCTAATTCCTCTGGTCATGTTGGCTAATTCCGCCTCTGGTCATGTTGGGCTAATTCTGCCTCTGGTCATGTTTGGCTAATTCTGCCTCTGGTCATGTTGGCTAATTCCGCCTCTGGTCATGTTGGCTAACTCTGCCTCTGGTCATGTTAGCTAACTCTGCCTCTGGTCATGTTGGCTAATTCCGCCTCTGGTCATGTTGGCTAATTCTGCCTCTGGTCATGTTGGCTAATTCCGCCTCTGGTCATGTTAGCTAATTCTGCCTCTGGTCATGTTGGCTAATTCGCCTCTGGTCATGTTGGCTAATTCCGCCTCTGGTCTCTGCCTCTGGTCATGTTAGCTAATTCTGCCTCTGGTCATGTTGGCTAATTCGCCTCTGGTCATGTTGGCTAATTCCGCCTCTGGTCATGTTGGCTAATTCCGCCTCTGGTCATGTTACTGAAACCTGGCTCTGGTCATGTTGGCTAATTCCGCCTCTGGTCATGTTGGCTAATTCCGCCTCTGGTCATGTTAGCTAATTCCGCCTCTGGTCATGTTAGCTAATTCCGCCTCTGGTCATGTTGGCTAATTCCGCCTCTGGTCATGTTAGCTAACTCTGCCTCTGGTCATGTTGGCTAATTCTGCCTCTGGTCATGTTGTTGGCTAATTCCGCCTCTGGTCATGTTGGCTAATTCCGCCTCTGGTCATGTTGGCTAATTCTGCCTCTGGTCATGTTGGCTAATTCCGCCTCTGGTCATGTTGGCTAATTCCGCCTCTGGTCATGTTGGCTAATTCGCCTCTGGTCTCTGGTCATGTTATGCTAATTCCTGCCTCTGGTCATGTTGGCTAATTCTGCCTCTGGTCATGTTGGCTAATTCCGGCTCTGGTCATGTTGGCTAATTCTGCTCTCTGGTCATGTTGGCTAATTCCTGCCTCTGGTCATGTTGGCTGGTCATGTTTCCGCCTCTGGTCATGTTAGCTAATTCGCCTCTGGTCATGTTACTGAAACCTGGCTATGGTCATGTTGGCTAATTCCGGCTCTGGTCATGTTGGCTAATTCCGCCTCTGGTCATGTTGGCTAATTCCGGCTCTGGTCATGTTGGCTAATTCCGCCTCTGGTCATGTTGGCTAATTCCGCCTCTGGTCATGTTGGCTAATTCTGGCTCTGGTCATGTTGGCTAATTCCGCCTCTGGTCATGTTGGCTAACTCTGCCTCTGGTCATGTTGGCTAATTCTGCCTCTGGTCATGTTGGCTAATTCCGCCTCTGGTCCTCTGGTCATGTTGGCTAATTCTGCCTCTGGTCATGTTAGCTAATTCGCCTCTGGTCCTCTGGTGGTGTTGGCTAATTCTGCCTCTGGTCATGTTGGCTAATTCCTGCCTCTGGTCATGTTAGCTAATTCCGCCTCTGGTGCCTCTGGTCATGTTAGCTAATTCCGCCTCTGGTCATGTTGGCTAAACCTGGCTCTGGTCATGTTGGCTAATTCCGCCTCTGGTCATGTTGGCTAATTCTGCCTCTGGTCATGTTAGCTAATCTCCTGGCTCTGGTCATGTTGGCTAATTCTGCCTCTGGTCATGTTAGCTAATTCCGCCTCTGGTCATGTTAGCTAATTCCGCCTCTGGTCATGTTAGCTGGTCAACTCTGCCTCTGGTCATGTTGGCTAATTCTGGCTCTGGTCATGTTGGCTAATTCTGCCTCTGGTCATGTTGGCTAATTCTGGCTCTGGTCATGTTCTGGTCATGTTGGCTAATTCTGCCTCTGGTCATGTTGGCTAATTCCTGCCTCTGGTCATGTTAGCTAACTCTGCCTCTGGTCATGTTGGCTGGCTCTGGTCATGTTAGCTAATTCTGCCTCTGGTCATGTTGGCTAATTCCGCCTCTGGTCATGTTAGCTAATTCCGGCTCTGGTCATGTTGGCCCACTTCCCGGGCAGGGTTCCACGGCCCTGGGACAGCTCCCGCCGCCCGGCTGGCTCCCC
>JAHFZB010000092.1:153954-156454 GCA_036884735.1 Huso huso
TCAAAATGATTTGACTAAGTCAGGACCGAGGTGTCAGAATGCATGTGAAGGACCCGTTTGGAGCCGTCCCTTGGAGTCTGTGGCTGGGCAGGAGTTGACGGGATTCCTCCTTGTCTTCCGACCGGGCCGAGCTCTGACCAAGGGTTTTTGATCAAAATGATTTGACTAAGTCAGGACCGAGGTGTCAGAATGCATGTGAAGGACCCGTTTGGAGCCGATCCCTTGGAGTCTGTGGCTGGGCAGGAGTTGTGGGATTCCTCCTTGTCTTCCCGACCGGGCCAAGCTCTGACTTAGCTCTGGTCATGTTCCGCCCCTATCTCTGGTCATGTTCTTGGGGAAGGGGGTTGACCTCCTTGGGGAAGGGGGGCGCCTGGCGCCCGGTTCAGGCGGGCTGGAGGCCCGTTCCTCGGGCTTAGGACGGGGCTAACCCCCTTAACGACCGGGCTAAGCTCTGACTTAGCTCTGGTCATGTTCAGCCCTATCTCTGGTCATGTTGCGGGAAGGGGGGGTTGACCTCCCGCGCCTGGCGCCGGTTCAGGCCGGGCTGGAGGCCCCGTTCCTCGGGCTTAGGACGGGGCTAACCCCCTTAACGACCGGGCCGAGCTCTGACCAAGGGTTTTTTGATCAAAATGATTTGACTAAGTCAGGACCGAGGTGTCAGAATGCATGTGAAGGACCCGTTTGGAGCCGTCCCTTGGAGTCTGTGGCTGGGCAGGAGTTGACGGGATTCCTCCTTGTCTTCCCGGATGGAATTTCTCTCTTTGTGCAAGGGTCCCACCCACCCTAACGCGTCCTTGCTGTGAGGGGCATGTTCTTCAGCTCCTTGGATGTGAGTGCGTGCCCTACCTGTGACCATTGAGGGGTGGTTCACAGCTTGGTCACGCCCACATTCCAGCGAGCCTTGCCCCAGACGTAAAGTGCCAGCCGTAAATGGCGAGCAAAAAAAGGACGATGGGTGAGAACCTCTCATTTGTCTGTCGGCAGTGAGAGCGAGGAGACGTGCATGGAATCGACTGGAGGAATCCTACAAACGGAGTTGACCGGAGAGAATCCTACAAATGCCAAAGTAAGTGTTGACACGCATGAGTATGAATGAATATGGGCACTAATGTTGTATTGTATTTGGGCACTAATGTTTGCTTTGTGCTGGTTTGTATTCACAGACCGAATCGGAAGTTAGCCTGCCCGATACAAGGGTGCCTCAGTCGGTGTGTTGTCCGACTAGACAGGCACTTCCAACGCATTCATGGTTTGATGCGTTCGGACCCATCTTACCCAACCCTTATGTCTGAGGCAAAGGGTCGGCAAGTTGGTGGCTCGCCCGTGATTGTGGCTCCCCCTTCGGCTCCCCCTTCGGCTCCTCCTTCTGCTCCCCTGCGGGCGTCCCCTGCGGGGCCCCCCTGCGGACGTCCCTGCGGACGTCCCTGCGGACGTCCCTGCGGCTTCGCTTGGGGACTCGCCCGGGGACTCGCCGGGTTCCTCCGAGTCTGGTTCCGAGTCTGGTTCCGAGGGCCATCCCTGTTGTGGCCGTTCCGAGCGGCACACAACGCCTGACCGTGAGTATTGAGATTGCCAATGAATCAGCGGGGTTGGTGTTGGTGAATAACCTGTATGATGACCGATGACTTACCATCATCTGATCTGATCTTGTTGTTCCTTTGCCACAGCTCCATGTTCACGGCTGTATCTTCAATTCCTCGCCGGGCGAAACCCTCTTCCAAGAAGTGGGAAAATTCACTACAGGCAGTCCAGCACGGCGCCTGTTCCTTGGGTTAATGGCAGATGCCTCCCGGGCGAGGCTTTCGCTGATGATCTGGCGTTCCTAAGGGACACCGAGAGATGTCAACTGTGAGTCTCAACCCGTATGCATGGTTAACGTAGTGCGTGCGGCGCACGTTGAGGGCCTAAACCTTTTACCTTGTGTCCCGTTTCTAGGTGGTACTCGGAGCTGCTGAAGTTGGGGTGGGCTCCTACCACGGTGCACAGTTATCTGACGGACGTAGCTAGCTTCCTCCGTTACCTCCTGGAGGCCCGACTGCCCACCGTTTGTCCGAGGAAAAGGCAACTGAAGGCCCTGTTGTTTCTGCTCAACGCATTTCGCAGAGCAGGAAAACGTGAGCTCATCCTGCACCGCCAGAAAGTTGCCGAGCTCGGACAACGTAAGTGGTTTTTTCCGGTGACGGAAAGAGATTCCCATTGTTGCCCAGTGACCTTGATGGCTTGTCCTACCATCTCTTTGCAGAACGCTTGATTCCGAAGGGCCACCTGAAGCAATTTGACACGCGTTGCAACAAGCTGATCCCAGATCTCTCCATCTCGCTGAGACGGGGTCCTGAACGTGGTGCCGACCCTGGTTGGAATGATCTGCGTAAGCTGATGATTCATAACGGTCACCGAAGGGGCGTTCTGATGAACATGACGGCGGTGAGGTGGAGTGTGCTCAGCGCCCACGATAATCAGTTCCACGACGGGTGTACAATCACAAGACAGCGGGAAAATA
>JAHFZB010000092.1:166454-189472 GCA_036884735.1 Huso huso
GGAGCGGGAAGTGGGAGCCAGCGGGCGGGCGGGAGGTGTCCCCGGGCCGTGGAACCCTGCCCGGGAAGGGAGCCAGCCCGGGCGGCGGGAGGTGTCCCCAGGGCCGTGGAACCCTGCCGGGAAGTGGGAGCCAGCCCGGGCGGCGGGAGGTGTCCCCCCGGGCCGTGGAACCCTGCCCGGGAAGTGGGAGCCAGCCCGGGGCGGCGGGAGGTGTCCCCGGGGCCGTGGAACCCTGCCCGGGGAAGTGGGAGCCAGCCCGGGGCGGCGGGAGGTGTCCCGGGGCCGTGGAACCCTGCCCGGGGAAGTGGGAGCCAGCCCGGGGCGGCGGGAGGTGTCCCAGGGCCGTGGAACCCTGCCGGGGAAGTGGGAGCCAGCCCGGGCGGCGGGAGGTGTCCCAGGGCCGTGGAACCCTGCCCGGGAAGTGGGAGCCAGCCCGGGCGGCGGGAGGTGTCCCAGGGCCGTGGAACCCTGCCCGGGAAGTGGGAGCCAGCCAGGGGGGGCGGGAGGTGTCCCCGGGCCGTGGGAACCCTGCGCCGGGAAGTGGGAGCCAGCCACGGGCGGCGGGAGGTGTCCCCGGGCCGTGGAACCTGCGCTGGAAGTGGGAGCCAGCCCGGGCGGCGGGAGGTGTCCCCGGGCCGTGGAACCCTGCCCGGGAAGTGGGAGCCAGCCGGGCGGCGGGAGGTGTCCCAGGGCCGTGGAACCCTGCCCGGGAAGTGGGAGCCAGCCCGGGCGGCGGGAGGTGTCCCTGGGCCGTGGAACTTTGCCGAGGAAGTGGGAGCCAGCCCGGGCGGCGGGAGGTGTCCCCGGGCCGTGGAACCCTGCCGGGGAAGTGGAGCCAGCCCGGGGCGGCGGGAGGTGTCCCCGGGGCCGTGGAACCCTGCGCGGGAAAGTGGGAGCCAGCCCGGGGCGGCGGGAGGTGTCCCCGGGGCCGTGGAACCGTGGGAAAGTGGGACCAGCCGGGTCGGGATTCAGTATCATGGACCAGAGGCGGAATTAGCTAACGTGACCAGAGGCGGAATTAGCTAACATGACCAGAGGCGGAATTAGCTAACGTGACCAGCGGAATTAGCTAAGATGACCAGAGGGAATTAGCTAACGGACCAGAGGCGGAATTAGCTAAGATGACCAGAGGCGGAATTAGCTAACGTGACCAAGGATGACCAGAGGCGGAATTAGCTAAGATGACCAGAGGCGGAATTAGCTAAGATGACCAGAGGCGGAATTAGCTAACGATGACCAGAGGCGGAATTAGCTAAGATGACCAGAGGCGGAATTAGCTAACATGACCAGAGGCGGAATTAGCTAACGTGACCAGAGGCGGAATTAGCTAAGATGACCAGAGGCGGAATTAGCTAAGATGACCAGAGGCGGAATTAGCTAACGTGACCAGAGGCGGAATTAGCTAAGATGACCAGAGGCGGAATTAGCTAACGTGACCAGAGGCGGAATTAGCTAAGATGACCAGAGGCGGAATTAGCTAACGATGACCAGAGGCGGAATTAGCTAAGATGACCAGAGGCGGGAATGACTAAGGCGGAATTGACCAGAGAGGCGGAATTAGCTAAGATGACCAGAGGCGGAATTAGCTAACATGACCAGAGGCGGAATTAGCTAACATGACCAGAGGCGGAATTAGCTAAGATGACCAGGAATTAGCTAACGTGACCAGAGGCGGAATTAGCTAACATGACCAGAGGCGGAATTAGCTAACATGACCAGAGCTCCGATTAACGTTACCTTCTCCTAAGGGGACAGATTTGCTATGTGTGGCGGAGCGGGAGTTCCAGGAGGTCCCCGTGAACTCGTGGCTTCCTCCCTTAATGCAAATAGATGGCAGATACACTGGGGAGGTAGGTGCATATTACTAGGGGCACGGCATTTCGATCAAAAAAGTTTTTCTAAGTCAGGACGGAGGTTCATTCTAAGAAGGGAACGATCGAACATGTGTGGTTGGAGGCCCTGCACCCCGGTCAGGGTCCCCCTTCACCCCCTGGCGGCATCCTCCCCTGGAAGTCTGCCCGATGGCCCCCTCCCGCGCCTGGCGCCGGTTCAGGCCGGGCTGGAGGCCCCGTTCCTCGGCCTTAGGACGGGGCTAACCCCCTTAACGACGGGCCGAGCTCTGACCAAGCTCTGGTCATGTTCAGCCCTATCTCTGGTCATGTTGCGGGAAGGGGGTTGATTCCCGTGCCTGGCGCCCGGTTCAGCCGGGCTGGAGGCCCGTTGCTCGGGCTTAGGACGGGCTAACCCCTTAACGACCGGGCTAAGCTCTGACTTAGCTCTGGTCATGTTCAGCCCCCTATCTCTGGTCATGTTGCGGGAAGGGGGTTGACCTCCAGCGCCTGGCGCCCGGTTCAGGCGGGCTGGAGGCCCCGTTCCTCGGGCTTAGGACGGGGCTAACCCCCTTAACGACCGGGCCGAGCTCTGACCAAGCTCTGGTCATGTTCAGCCCTATCTCTGGTCATGTTGCGGGAAGGGGGTTGACCTCCCGTGCCTGGCGCCGGTTCAGGCCGGGCTGGAGGCCCCGTTCCTCGGGCTTAGGACGGGGCTAACCCCCTTAACGACCGGGCTAAGCTCTGACTTAGCTCTGGTCATGTTCAGCCCTATCTCTGGTCATGTTGCGGGAAGGGGGGGTTGACCTCCCGCGCCTGGCGCCGGTTCAGGCGGGCTGGAGGCCCGTTCCTCGGGCTTAGGACGGGCTAACCCCTTAACGACCGGGCTGAGCTCTGACTTAGCTCTGGTCATGTTCAGCCCTATCTCTGGTCATGTTGCGGGGAGGGGGGTTGACCTCCCGTGCCTGGCGCCGGTTCAGGCCGGGCTGGAGGCCCGTTCCTCGGGCTTAGGACGGGGCTAACCCCCTTAACGACCGGGCTGAGCTCTGACTTAGCTCTGGTCATGTTCAGCCCTATCTCTGGTCATGTTGCGGGAAGGGGGGGTTGACCTCCCGTGCCTGGCGCCGGTTCAGGCGGGCTGGAGGCCCGTTCCTCGGGCTTAGGACGGGGCTAACCCCTTAACGACCGGGCTAAGCTCTGACTTAGCTCTGGTCATGTTCAGCCCTCTCTCTGGGGACGTTGCGCGGGAAGGGAGGCTAAGTTCTGGTAAAGCTCTGGTCATGTTGCGGGAAGGGGGGGGTTGACCTCCCGCGCCTGGCGCCCGTTCACGCGGGCCTGGAGGCTCCCATTTCCCGCTGGAGATCTGGGGTTTGCGCCCTTCACTCCTCCGTGCGTTCCCTTTCAGTCTCTGGTCATGTCTACCTTCTCCGGAGGAGATTTGGTAGCTATGGTCATGTTGAGAGGAATTTTCGGAGGGAAATCCCTATCTTTAACATTATATGACCAGAGTCCGGAGTTTTTCGGCTCCGCCAGAATCTAAGTTTTCCAAAAACCATGGTCATGTTCCCTATCTTTAACATTGCATGACCATGGCCACCTCGGGGCAGTTTGGGGAAGTCTGCCAAGGGCAGAGGCAAAACGGGGCTGCGGGGCGGCAGCGACCCCTTTTCCCAAGGACCCGGGCCCTCCCTCCCTTCAGGTTCCCGCGGTTAAGATACAATGGGGGGGTCCGCGGAGATTTCCGTCGACAGGGTTTTTTGATCAAAATGATTTGACTAAGTCAGGACCGAGGTGTCAGAATGCATGTGAAGGACCCGTTTGGAGCCGTCCCTTGGAGTCTGTGGCTGGGCAGGAGTTGCGGGATTCCTCCTTGTCTTCCCGACCGGGCCGAGCTCTGACCAAGGGTTTTTTGATCAAAATGATTTGACTAAGTCAGGACCGAGGTGTCAGAATGCATGTGAAGGACCCGTTTGGAGCCGTCCCTTGGAGTCTGTGGCTGGGCAGGAGTTGACGGGATTCCTCCTTGTCTTCCCGACCGGGCCAAGCTCTGACTTAGCTCTGGTCATGTTCCGCCCTATCTCTGGTCATGTTGCGGGAAGGGGGGGTTGACCTCCCGCGCCTGGCGCCGGTTCAGGCCGGGCTGGAGGCCCCGTTCCTCGGGCTTAGGACGGGGCTAACCCCCTTAACGACCGGGCTAAGCTCTGACTTAGCTCTGGTCATGTTCAGCCCTATCTCTGGTCATGTTGCGGGAAGGGGGGGTTGACCTCCCGCGCCTGGCGCCGGTTCAGGCCGGGCTGGAGGCCCCGTTCCTCGGGCTTAGGACGGGGCTAACCCCCTTAACGACCGGGCCGAGCTCTGACCAAGGGTTTTTTGATCAAAATGATTTGACTAAGTCAGGACCGAGGTGTCAGAATGCATGTGAAGGACCCGTTTGGAGCCGTCCCTTGGAGTCTGTGGCTGGGCAGGAGTTGACGGGATTCCTCCTTGTCTTCCCGGATGGAATTTCTCTCTTTGTGCAAGGGTCCCACCCACCCTAACGCGTCCTTGCTGTGAGGGGCATGTTCTTCAGCTCCTTGGATGTGAGTGCGTGCCCTACCTGTGACCATTGAGGGGTGGTTCACAGCTTGGTCACGCCCACATTCCAGCGAGCCTTGCCCCAGACGTAAAGTGCCAGCCGTAAATGGCGAGCATAAAAGGGGCGATGGGTGAGAACCTCTCATTTGTCTGTCGGCAGTGAGAGCGAGGAGGCGTGCATGGAATCGACTGGAGGAATCCTACAAACGGAGTTGACCGGAGAGAATCCTACAAATGCCAAAGTAAGTGTTGACACGCATGAGTATGAATGAATATGGGCACTAATGTTGTATTGTATTTCGGGCACTAATGTTTGCTTTGTGCTGGTTTGTATTCACAGACCGAATCGGAAGTTAGCCTGCCCGATACAAGGGTGCCTCAGTCGGTGTGTTGTCCGACTAGACAGGCACTTCCAACGCATTCATGGTTTGATGCGTTCGGACCCATCTTACCCAACCCTTATGTCTGAGGCAAAGGGTCGGCAAGTTGGTGGCTCGCCCGTGATTGTGGCTCCCCCTTCGCTCCCCTTCGGCTCCTCCTTCTGCTCCCCTGCGGACGCCCCTGCGGACGCCCCTGCGGACATCCCTGCCGTCCCTCGCGGACGTCCCTGCGGACGTCCCGCGGACGGCTTGGCTTGAGGGACTCGCCCGGGACTCGCCGGGTTCCTCGAGTCTGGTTCGAGTCTGGTTCGAGGGCCATCCCTGTTGTGGCCGTTCGGCGGCACACAACGCCTGACCGTGAGTATTGAGATTGCCAATGAATCAGCGGGGTTGGTGTTGGTGAATAACCTGTATGATGACCGATGACTTACCATCATCTGATCTGATCTTGTTGTTCCTTTGCCACAGCTCCATGTCTACGGCTGTATCTTCAATTCCTCGCCGGGCCGAAACCCTCTTCCAAGAAGTGGGAAAATTCACTACAGGCAGTCCAGCACGTGCGCCTGTTCCTTGGGTTAATGGCAGATGCCTCCCCGGGCGAGGCTTTCGCTGATGATCTGGCGTTCCTAAGGGACACCGAGAGATGTCAACTGTGAGTCTCAACCCGTATGCATGGTTAACGTGTGCGCGTGCGCACGTTGAGGGCCTAAACCTTTTACCTTGTGTCCCGTTTCTAGGTGGTACTCGGAGCTGCTGAAGTTGGGGTGGGCTCCTACCACGGTGCACAGTTATCTGACGGACGTAGCTAGCTTCCTCCGTTACCTCCTGGAGGCCCGACTGCCCACCGTTTGTCCGAGGAAAAGGCAACTGAAGGCCCTGTTGTTTCTGCTCAACGCATTCCGCAGAGCAGGAAAACGTGAGCTCATCCTGCACCGCCAGAAAGTTGCCGAGCTCGGACAACGTAAGTGGTTTTTTTTCCGGTGACGGAAAGAGATTCCCATTGTTGCCCAGTGACCTTGATGGCTTGTCCTACCATCTCTTTGCAGAACGCTTGATTCCGAAGGGCCACCTGAAGCAATTTGACACGCGTTGCAACAAGCTGATCCCAGATCTCCTCCATCTCGCTGAGGCGGGGTCCTGAGCGTGGTGCCCGACCCTGGTTGGAATGATCTGCGGTAAGCTGATGATTCATAACGGTCACCGAAGGGGCGTTCTGATGAACATGACGGCCGGTGAGGTGGAGTGTGCTCAGCGCCACGATAATCAGTTCCACGTACGGGTGTACAATCACAAGACAGCGGGAAAATACGGCGCGGCTGTGTTGGTGGTTAGCGCCAGAGAGCACGGTTGGTTGCTGAGATTCTCCGTTCTCAGAGCCACTCTCCCTGGCTACCATCGCCATCCGCGTTCGTTTTTTTTCACCGGCGGCGGCAAACCGATTGCAAATATGGGCCTTCATCTCAGTAGAGCGTGGGAGGCCTGCGGTATTGGCGAGAGGGTCACGGCCGGGATGATTCGCAGTGCTGTTGCTACATATGTGAGTATCCCGGGGCACGTCTTACCGGTAGTGATGTGATCACTATCGAGATAACCCTCTCTCTCTCTCTCCCCAACAGACTTGGGCTACTCACGGGGAGGTGAGCAAAGCGACTGTCTCATGACACATGACCCACAGCCTGCAGACTCAGGCATCGTTCTCGTCCACGATGAGGCTCCCGCTAACCACCAGCAGGCTCGGCATCTGATCGAAAAGAGCCTGGATATCTGCGAGACAGATCCTTTCGAAGCCCAGAGATGGCCTCGGCCTGATGGAACTTCGTTGACCCTAGTTAGGGTTAGGGGTTAGGGTTAGGGTTAGGTTAGGGGGTTAGGGGTTAGAGGGGTTGGGGTTTGGGGTTAGGGTCAGGGGTTAGGTTAGGGTTAGGGTTAGGGTTAGTTGGTTGGGGGGTTGGGGTTAGGGTTGGGGTTAGGTTGGGGTCAGGTTGGGTAGAACTTTGGGTCAGGGTTAGGGGTTGGTTGGGGTTCAGGGAAAGGGTTAGGTTGGGCCATCTGGTTCTTTTGGATTTCTTTCTTTGTTTTTTTTGTTTTGGAGCTCCTTTTCCTAGTGTAGGTCTATCGTGGAGTTTCTAATGTTCAGGGCCTAGGGGGAAAGTTGTTTGTAGTTTGTTGATCCAGTCTTTTTCTCCATTTCCTTTCTCCGATTGTCCAGTTCTGGTTCCTCTCCAGCCCTGTAATTTTCAGAGATTCCAAGTTGTGTTGTAGAAAGTGTGCTACTAGAGGTGTTTGTGATTCTTTTTTTTTTGTGTTTGATATTATAGATGTGTTTGTGTTAGTCTTACTCGGATAGTGTTGCCTGTTTCTCCAATGTAAATGATTTTGCATGTATCGCATTGTATTGCGTAGATGCAGTTCCTGCTGTTTTGTGTAAAGGTTTGGGGAATGTTGTATGTGATGCCTGTGGATTTCCGGAGGGGAGGAAAGTTGCTTGAAGTGTCGTGATACTTTTGTTGGTTTGCGATTAAGTGAAGGCAGTTTACTGGACACTAAATAGTTGGTCAAGTTTTTGTTTTTTTTTCTGTAGGCTGAGATGATCTTGTGTCCTGTAAGAAGGTTGGTGTCTTGTAATTTGTTGGTTAGGTTTTGTTTTATCTGTGAATTAGCTGCCACACTAAAATGTGGTAGGTAGTTATAAGTGGAATAATCTTTTTGTTGTCTCTAGGCTTTTGTTCTAAGAAGGTTTTCCTTATTCCTCTGAGGAAGGAAGGGAGTACCCCTTTGTCTGAGTGCTGTGAATAAACTTTGGTAGCTGCCTGGAAGTCAGTATGTTGTGTGCAAATTCTGTGGAATCTGAGTAGTTGTGATTTTATTAAACCTCTAAACGTGTGTTTAGGGTGATAGCTGGTTTTGGGTAGTAGAGTGTGTGTGTCAGTTTCTTTAAAATATACTTTGGTGTCTAGTTGAGGTGTGTTTGTGAAAAATGTGGTCCTTTGTAAAAGTGGTGGTGTCTAAAAAGTTTACTTTGCTGTTATGTGTGGTGTATTTTACCTTGATGGACTGGTGGTGTGTGGGTTAGTAATGAGATGAAATTTTAAATTCCTCCATGCTATGTGTCCAAGTGCCCCAAATGTCATCTAGTTACCTGAAATAGTGAGTTGGTCTGTGTGGGCATCTGGGAGGATTGTTTCTTCCCAATCGGCCATGTAGATGTTAGCATATGATGGCGCAAAAGCGTTTCCCCATCGCTGTTCCTTTGGTTTGGAGGTAGAATTGGTTGTCGAATTCAAAGTCGTTTTTCGTTAGCTGATTATTCCAGGAGTTTGATCAGTTCCTCGTCTGGTCTGGTTGGATCGGATTTAGATTTAGACATTTCCTGATAGCTGCAATTGGGGTTGGTCTCTATGTTTGTGTACAAGCTGTCTATATCTATTGTGAAGAGAAAAGCTGTTTCTGGTAGTTTGAGTGTTTTAATTTTGTCTATGAAGTCATATGTGTCTTTAAGGTAGCTATTGTGTTTGGTGGATAGGGGGTTTAAAAAGTGGTTATGTATTCTGCAATTCTATATGATTCACTGTTGCAATCCGATACTATCGGTTGCCTGGTGGTATGGGTGTGGGATAGTCCATGTGTCTGGTGATTTGTGTATTTTTGGTAGCATGTAAAAATGCGTGCTCTGGTGTGTCTGCCCCCTTGAGATAGGGTTGCCTGTTTTTCTAGTAATTATTTTGTGGTCTGTTAGTGTTTGTATTATTCTGTTAATTTCCTGAGCAGAATCAAGATAAATTGGTGCGTCTAGTTTCCTGTAGTGTTCTTGATTATTTAGTTGTCTGTTGGCTTCAAAGATGTAGGTTTCTCTATCCATTATTACTATTGAACTTCCCTTGTCTGCTGGTTTGAAATGATGTGGGGTATGTTTTTGTAATTCCTTAAGTGCAATCCTTTCTGGTGCTGTTAGGTTGTCTTCTGTTTTTTGTAGTTACCTGGGTTAAGGCTGTGTATTGTTTTTAGATCTTCAAGAATAATCTCTGTGATTTCCTGTGGAACTTTGGTTGTTATTTGGTTCCCAGTTGGATTTGGGTAGGAAGGGTATGTGTTTTTGAGTCTCCTTCCTCTTCAAAAGAAGGTTGCGATTTTTAGCCTCCTATGGTAGTCTTGTGTTTCTGGCAGTGTCTGCTTCTGTTTTGCTTTTAGTTTGCGGGTGTGGGTATGAAGGAGAGGCCTTTTGCTCAAAGGCTGTTTTCTCTGTTGGGTGTGAAGTATTTACATAGATTGGTTATGTTGGATGCCCCCCTCCTGGAGATGTTTGGGCTTGTGGGGTCTCCTAGTTTAAATGTTGGCACCAGTGCTGGGAGCATATCTTTGGCTGTGTTGGTTGTCCAGTGGATGTTGTCTCCGGGTTACTTGAAATTTCTCAGTTGGTAATAGGGTATGTGTGGTAGGTTGGCTGAGATGAATCCGTTTAGTTCTTCCAAGTTCCGTTGGGCCTGCATGTCTAGTGCTCGGGAGAAGTTCACCAGTGGCACTTTGATTTCTGCAGTTGGGAAGGTTGTCTTTAGGACCTGTACATCCTTTGTAGGTTTTTGATAGCTGTCTCTTTGACTTTCTGGTCCTTGTTGTTGATTCGAGGGATAGGATCACTTTGGTCACTCCTCTATCTGTTTTTGGCTTTGTCCAGAAGGTTGGCTGCATGTAGGAATTTTGCTCCAGGGTAGCTTTCAATCTGTATTTTGGCTCTGGGTGTGGTCCGATTCTGTGGAGATTGGAGTCCCCAATGATGAGAATGTTCTTGTTAGTTTGCAGGCTCCAGTCTATGTTCTTTTTTGTCCATGTTGATGTGTCTGTGAACCTGGTAGGTTCTCCTGGGCAGTGTTGCTGGACTGTTGCTGAGTCGTCGGTTCTCTGGTAGGGTCTGGGTTGGGGGTGTGGTGTGGGTTGGGGGTTAGAGGTGGGGCAGCGGGGTAGGGGTTGGGGATAGACGAGGTTGGGGTTGATTTGGATTTGGGTTTGGGGTTGGGGTTAGGGTTTTAGGGTTAGGGTTAGGTCGGGGTTAGGGTTAGGGGTGGTGGATGGCAGGAAGGTTAGGGTTAGGGTTAGGTGGTGGTTGGCAGGAGGGTTAGGTTTAGGGTTGGGGTTAAGAAGTTAGGGTTTAGGTTAGGGTCGGGGTTAGGGTTAGGTGGTGGTTGGCAGGAGGAGTCTGGTTGGAGTCGGGAGGTTGGTTCAGAGGGTCCAGTAGGTGTGTTGAGCTGGGCAGCATATGTAAAAGCTTTGACATTCAGCCAGTCTTCATTTGTTTCTGTTGGTTGGTCTAAGGTGCTCCCCTCTGTCTGGTGTTGTTGTTTGTTGCGATTGGTTGGTTGAGATCCTGGTTATGTTCTCTGAAATGTAGGTGGCCACATTGCTGGTGTGTGGTTTGTTGGGCCTCTTGGGTAGAGGTCTCTGGGGCAGAGGTTCATTGTCTGCCAGCACTGCGAAGGAGTTGTTGCTAAGGCTCGGCTGGGGTTGCTGGGTTGCTTGCAGTGGCTCCAGATTTTCTTGTGCTATTAGAAAAGCTGTCTGGAAGGTTGTCTGCTTGATCTTCTTCCTAAAATTCCTGTAGGCCCAAGTTTTTGCCTTCTGAAATGGTTCCTGCCAGTTCCTGGTTGGTATTTGTGCAGGTCTGTTTGTATTCTGGAGAGTGTATCTTCGTAATGTATTTGCAGGATTTGAAGATTTGTGTGCATCCAATTTTTAGCATTGGCTGCTAAGAGTTCTGCCGTGTGGCTGGAGTTGGCAGGGCTGGTTTGATGTAGAATTGTAAGTGGTGGTTTGTTTCAGCATTCCTGGTGGTACTTTGTTGTTAATAATAGCCTCATTAACATTGTCCAAATGGTGGATTGTTTGGATCATTCTGTAGAAGGTCTTTACTGGGTGTATGGAGGATTCCATCATGCTGAAAGGAAAGAGTGGTTAGGGTGATGTGTTGTAGTGTTCCTGGAGTGTATGTGGGTGTGAAAATGAGAGAATTATTGATTTGTAGCTTCTGTTGGCAATCGTTAGGTTTCACTACAAAAACAATATATACTTACCTTTCCAAGTGCTGTGTAGGTGGGATGGGGGTGGGCAGCGATTGGTTTGTAGCTTATGTTGGCACCGTTAGGTTTCCACTACAAACACAATCAATACTTACCTTCCGGAGTGCTGAGTTGGTACGGCAGTATTTAAGAGCTGGGAAGGAAGGGTTGTTTTTTTTGCAAGATATCCTAAAAAGAGAGAAATGTTTTTCTGGTTAGTTGCTGTAAAGGAAAAAAAAAAGGTTATTTGCTGAAAAAAAAAAGAAAAAAATGAGTTTAGTCCTAAGTTCTTATTTAATCTATGGTTGGGGTAGCCAGGAGATGGTAGAGAATCCTGTCCTGTTGGATCTCTTTGCCTTGGTCTCTGTTGGTTTCCTCAATTTCTAATTCTTCTAGGGTACACAACGCCTCTTCATTAGGCTTCATCAGGTGTTCTGAAAACTGAAAGAGCTGGTCGCAGTATTATGCGTTTCCAGTCTGGGTGGCTCCACCCCCCTCTGGGCTGGGCTAGAAGCCCTATTGTTCTGTCCTTAATGAGGGTGATTAGGTTGCTGGGGTGATTATGTTGCCCTGAATGGCTGCTAATGGCTGCTAATTACCCTACTTGTTTTTAAGGTCACCTTCCAGAGTCCCTTTGTTCAGTGTGTGTCACTCTGGAATTTGTGGTCTAGCTCTGTGGGAAAATAAAGTTATATCAAAAAGAAAAAAAAAAAAACATTTTAAAAAAACATTTTAAATTTACCTTTGTTTCTCCTGAGACACAGGCGCTGGCGGTTGGGTGAGGTAGGGAACTTTGTTTCAAGAACTCCACACTTGGTTGGTTTTTCAGGGAAAAAGAGCGCACAATATCTGGGTTAGGGGTTAGGGTAAGGGTCAGGGTTAGTTGGGTTAGGTTAAGGTTAGGGTCAGGCCAGGTTGGGGACAGGTCAGGTCAGGGTCAGGTTAGGGTTAGGCCAGTGTCAACATCAGGGTTAGGGTTAGGGTTAGGGGTCAGGGGTCAGGGGTTGTGTTTAGGTAAGGGTCAGGGTCAGGGTTAGGGTTGGGTGGTCTCAACACCCTTTCGCCTCTTCTTCTCCCAACATGGTTGCGATTGTTTTGTGAAGACCGGGCGGGTTGGGGTTGAAGATGATGATGAGCAGCTGATGGCCATGTTAGAAGCCCGTGCGGGCAGGCTGTGGTCGGGATGACTTCTTTTGTGGTTGTTAAGTTGTTTGTGTCCTTGCCCCTGATGCGTGTCCCCCCCCGGCTATCAATGCTGTATGGGTGAACGGCAAATGGGGGCAAGAAGGTGAGCTGTTGGCCGTGTTGGAGGGTTCGTGCCAGGCAGGAGCCAGGTCGGGAGTGACTTCCCTTGTGGTTAAGTCGCCTTGCTCATGTTCCTTCCCCTGATGCATGTCCCCCTGGCTATCAATGCTGTATTGGCAAATGGGGGCAAGAAGGTGAGCTGGAGGGTTTGGAGGCCTCGGGCAGGAGCCAGGTGGGGAGGATTTCCATGTGGTTAAGCCTGTGTTCCTTCCGGGCGGAGGTCACACTATTGGCTTTTTCATCCGACTGGGCAGGGCCCCTGGCCAGGGCCGGTCACGCCGGTGTTCAGGCATGGCGGTTCTTCCGAACCCTACAAATGGACATACTGAGAGGGTTTCCCTTCCGTCCCAGAGAGAAGCCTGGGGAGGGGGGACGACCTTCCGAGCGAGTCGAGAAGCCCGGAGCACTTCCATCTAGTGGTCTGGCTTGAGCTTGGGGAGGACCGGTGGGTCTAGTCCCCCGTTGTGTGAGTCTTTCCCGGAGCTGAAATGCATTCTCTGGTGACCTGCGGTCTCATTACCCGCATAGATTTTGACTATTCTGTTGAACATCCCGCCCGAGCTCGAGCCCCTCACGTTCGGGTGGGCTCCGTCGCTTCCCTCCTTTCCCTCCCGCCGCAGGCCTTTGGGGTGGAACAGGGGCGGGATCGCTGGCTCCACCATCCTCCACCTCCGGGGGATGCGGAAGGCGCGGCTACCTGTTTCAGTCCTGCCAGTAGCATATGCTTGTCTCAAGATTAAGCCATGCATGGCACACAAGGGCTTGTACAGTGAAACGGTTTAAATCAGTGATACTGATCGCCCAAAGTTACTTGGATAACTGTGGTAATTGAGCCTGTTATGGCTCCTTTGTGTTATCAGGATCAAAAACCCCAACCCGGCCTTGCTCCCAGCTGCTTTGTGACTCTGGATAACCTCACCCGATCGCATCGTCTTGGCGGCGGCGATGAATCATTCAGTGTCTGCCCCATCAACTGGCTGGTAGTTTCTGCGCCTCACCATGGTGATCACGGGTAACGGGAATCAGGGTTCGATTGGGAGAGGGAGCCTGGAGAATGGCTACCACATCCAAGGAAGGCAGCAGGCGCCAAGAAATTACCCCACTCCCAACCTGGGAGGTAGTGATTTAAAAATAACAATACAGGACTCTTTCGAGGCCCTTGTAATTGGAATGAGTACACTTTAAATCCTTTAACGAGACCCATTGAGGGCAAGTCTGGTGCCAGCAGCCGCGGTAAATCCAGCCCAATAGTGTATATTAAAATTGCTGCAGTTAAAAAGCTATAGTTGATCTTGGGATCGAGCTGGCGGTCCGCCGCAAGGCGAGCTACCGCCCGTCTCAGCCCCGCCTCTCAGCGCCTCGATGCTCTTAGCTGAGTGTCCTAATGGGGGTTACATCTTTTCAAAGTGTTTACTTTGAAAAAAAATTGTGCTCAAAGGCAGGCTGGACTTGTTCAAATACTAAATAGGAATAATGGAATAGGACCCTGTTCTGTTTTGTGGGTTTTAACCCTGGGCCATGATTGAGAGGACGGCGGGGGTATTCAGACAGCCGCTTAGGTGAAATTCTTGGACTGGTGCAAGACGGGCAAAGAACGAAAGCATTTGCCAAGAATATTTTCATTAATCAAGAACGAAAGTCGGAGGTTCGAAGAGCGAATCAGATACCTCGTAGTTCCACCATTCAAACGAGAACTGGCGATCCGGCGGCAGAAGTGTCCCATGACCGAGCAGTTGAACAAGGTCTTTGGGTTCCGGGGAGGCAAAGTTCATTCTGAAACTTAAGGGACGGAAGGGTACCACCCCCGGGAGTGGAAAGGAGTCAGGTTAAGATCCTCAACGAGTGGGAACCTCACCCGGCCGGACACGGAAGGATTGACAGATTGATCCTCTTTTCTATTCTTGTGGGTGGTGGTGCAGGCCATTCTTAGTTGGTGGGAGGGCATTTGTCTGGTTAATTCCGATAACGGCCAGACTCCGGAATGCTAACTAGTTATGCGGGGCCCCATGTGGTGGTGCCAACTGGGAGAAGGACTGGTGGCTCTCAGCCATATCTGCAGCATGGAGCAATAACAGGTCTGTGATGCCCTTAGATGTAGGGGCTGCACGCGGCAACTGCAGCTCAGCGTTGGCCTGGCCTTTTCAGCAAGGCTGGTAACGGGCTGAACCCTAAGCGGGCTGGGACGGGGATTGAAATTCTTTCCATGAACACAGAATTTAGTAAGTGCGGTCATCTGGGACGCCGTTGATTAAGTCTGACCCCCTTGTACACACGGCCTGGCCGGCTACCGATTGGATGGTTTAGTGAGGTCCTTGGATCGGTTAGCAGTCGCAGATGCCCTGGAGAGCTCAGAAGAAGATCAAACTTGACTGGACCAGAGAGGAAGAAAAAATGTAACAAGGTTTCGAAAGGTGAACCTACGGAAGGATCATAAATATGTCGGGCCTCTTGGTCTTTACCACATACATCGTCTGCGGGCGGGCGGGCTGCAGCAGGAGAACGGAGGGTTTTACCCTGGCGCCCGGGCGAAGCGGTTGGGTGGGGAGGGCCTCTCCTCACGCCTCTTCCTCGCCAGCCCTATTTGACCCGGTCAGCTAAAACGCAAGATGGGCTCCCACTCGCTTCGCGACGCCAACCGCTCCGCAGCAGTGTTCTTCGCCCGCCACGCTCCTTTCGGGACGCGGCGCTGGGCGTGGGGAGGACGCATGGTTCGCAGTGGTCTGGCACCGCGCCGCCGGTGAAGTCCTGAACCGGGCTGCGCCTCCCATGGAGTCAAGATGGCCCGCCTGCATGCCTCCCCGATCCCTTCCTCCGCTGGGGTCCGGGCGGCACTGGTCACGTCCCTCAAAACCCTCTCTGGTGCAGGTACCTGTCAGCCTTCCAGCAGAAGGTCTAACGACTCCTTCTCAACGCCCCCCCACATCCTTGATGGTGTGCGAAAAACGGGTGCCCAGTTTCATTGCCAAGAGGAAGATGAGGCGATCTCAAGATGAAATGGGCCCCAGCCCCAGGAATCGTTGACAAAAACTCTGGTTCAGTTTTCGACGGGTGAGCTGCCCCTTCGGTGACCCAGCTCGGGCTGGCTTCGAATAGCTGAGACCAAAGTGGAGGCACAAAGGCGGATCACGGCTCGGGTATGTCGATGAAAAGAATGGATACATCAATTACAGGTGAATTGCAGGACACATTGATCATCGACAGGCACCGCTTGCGGCCCATCTCCAGGGAAGCCTGTTCGAGGGTCGAACGATTGACCATTCCCGTGGGGCTGGGCCTATGGTGCTATTGACCGCTGCCTGATTGCTGGGGCCAACAGCCTAAGAAAGGTGCAGATCTTTGGTAGTATCATTATTCAGGGCAGAACTTTAAAAATGGGAGAAGGGTTCCATATGCAACAGGTGATTATATAGTCGAGGATTAGAGATAGGGAGGCCCGAAAGGAGGGCGATGTTTTAAGCCTCGGCAGATTAAGGAGTCCAGCTCTCTCGGACGCCTGCCATGTTCGCCGCACTAACGTTGGCCTCTTTGTTCCGCTGAGATGCTGCGCCGCTCCTGAACACTCTTCGCCTCTGGCCTCGGTCGCCGAAGGTCAACGTACGGCGCTCTCTTCTGTCTTCCCTCTCTCCGTTTCTCGAGGTTTGGGGTTTGGGGCTTGAACCGGCGCATCGCGCTGCTGGGCAGCCTCCGGCCTAATTTCAGAGGGCGACAACCCGCTGAATTCTACATATTACTAAGCCGGAGGAAAAGAAACTAACCAGGATTCCTTCAGTAACGGGCGGTAGTGAACAGGGAAGAGCCCAGCCAAATCCCCGCCTGGGTCGGTGCAGGAAATGTGGTGATAGAAGACCCGTGACCGGGCGCCGCATCGGAGGCCCAAGTCCTGTGACGAGGCTCCATCCCGCGGACAGTGTGAGGCCGGGTGGCGCCCGGCCGCGCCTCGGCTAGGAAGTGTTCTGTAAGACTGGAATCTTCCCCGTGATATCCTGGGGCAATGTCCGGCCCGTCCAGGGGCCAGGATCGCCAGCACAACAAGAACTGGCGCGACCAGGGAATAATTTATGAACAAAGAGCCGAGGGGAGAGAAGGTGTATATGATGTGACAACAGTGCTCTGAATACAGAAGGAAGAACTGAGGAAGCCACGGTAAATTGACAAAATCAACAAGATCTAAGGTGGCATGCGGTGTCACAGTAAGATTTGAATGTGCGGAGGGTTTAGTTCCTTGAAAATGCTGTCCAAAGAGGTAACGCCCAGTACTACTCAGTACTAAAACAAGGTCAAGAATTCACCCAATTCCAGGGGGTGAGATCAAGGTCTGGTGCGATTGGAGGAGGGAGTTAAGGAGGGAACAATACCATTACCCCCTCTATCTGATGCGGAAATGGGGAAACCCTAGTAGGAGGGTGTAGAAGTAACGCCGGTCTGGTGTGCTACCTTGGGGACTTTGTAGCTGCCAGGAATATATTGTCAATGGACTGTGGGAACGGGCGCCGGGGAAGGGTCCACCGGAGGAAGGGCCGGTTTGATCCTGTAAGATAAAAATTGAAATTAGCATTAAGGGGGCACAATAAAAAGGTTGCAAGGGAGCGGAGGGCTGAGGTGGCCTGCGGGAGCCTCATGGCCCCGCCTTTTACCCCATGTTGGAGCACGAAACAAGGTTAGCTCCCCGTGGGGAAGTGAGCGGAGGAGCTTAGTGGCGTTGACCGGAGTTATATCGGGACGAGGTGAACATGACCCACCTCTCCTGTTTAAAAAGGTTCCGGAGAAACCCTAGGGAGGGTCCAGAAGTAACCTCAGTCTGGGTGGTTGGGGGAGGTCTGCCAGGCTTCCAGGAACCTGGACCCTCCTTACGGTGTGATCCGGAAAAGGTGCTCCGCCGACCTGCCGGACTGTATTTCCATCGGGCTAGATAGCCCTTGTCTTATATGCATCTGGGGGTTGTCGAAGGAAGGTGATCATACAAAGGCCCGGGCTTGAGGTCTGTGCTGGGCGGGAGCCAGGTTGGACTACCCTGTGTTGGGCCTTCTTTTCCCTCCCCGCAGAGTCCGTTCCTCTAACGGAGGTTTCGTGCTGGAGGGGTTGCGTTGGGGGACCCGGTGGTTAAAGTCACTGCTTTCCTCCCTGTTTATGTCCGTTCCCATTGGGGCATCGAGGCGGGGGGAACTTAGCTTGAAGTAATTTCCCCGGGTGGTTGGGTCTCCTGCTTCTGTCTCGTCCGCGCTCACCTCTGTAACGTGTGTCCTCCGGGTCCAATCCGTGCGAACCTACCACCTATACCAGCACAGACGCCTTAGTCATCATGCTGCGTCCTGGGGTTGTAAAACCGCGGCGTACCATGTTCGGGCTTTCCTTGCGTAGACTAAGTTGCCGGACTTAACCTTCCGGCTAGATGGCCCCCGGTTGCATGCATTCTGGGGGTTATCGAAGGAAGTCGGCGTGCAACCGAGAGGAAAGGTTCCGGGAGGAAGTTGTCGGACTTCATTAGCATTCCGGCTAGATGGCCCTCAGCTGTGTGATTCGGGGGGTTGTCGAAGATGATGGATCATCTTCTGCCCCCCGGACCCTTGTGGTTGCCGATTCGGGGACAGTGGGGTCTCGTAATGATTACCAAATGGGTGCGAGCCTTAACCATGCATGTGGGTTCCGCGGTACATTCATGTCACTGGGTGACACCAATGTGGGGGACACCCAACCCGAATTGAACCCGCAGAGGATATTTCTATAGCAAATACCTTGCCATCTAATTAGTGACGCCACGAATGGATGAACGAATTCCTGTCCCTCACCTACGCGAAACCACAAACCCAAGGGAACGGGCTTATGGAATCAGCGGGAAAGAAGACCCTGTTGAGCTTTGACTCTAGTCTGGCACTGTGAAGAGACATGAGAGGTGTAGGATAAGTGGGGCGCCCGCGTCTCCGGGGTCAGCAAGGTGGAAATACCACTACTCTTATTGTTTTCCACCGGTGGCGGGGGAGTCCCCAGCTCCACGCCAGGGGCCAAGCTTTTGGGGCTCGCGGGTCATGTAACCCGCCCGGGGACAGTGGCAGGTGGGGAGTTTGATTGGGGCGGTACACCCGTCAAATGGTAACGCAGGTGTCCTAAGAAGTGGCTCAGGGGGACAGAAACCTCCGTGAGCAGAAGGGCAAAAGCCCGCTTGATCTTTGATTTTAGTACGAATAATGACCGTGAAAGCGGGCCTCACGATCTTCTGGCTTTTTGGGTTTTAAGCAGGAGGTGTCAGAAAGTTACCACAGGGATAACTGGCTTGTGGCGGCTGCCGCTCATAGCGATGCCGCTTTTTGATCCTTGATGTCGGCTCTTCCTATCATTGTGAAGCAGAATTCACCAAGCCGCTGGATTGTTCACCCACCAATAGGAACGTGAGCTGGGTTTGAACCGGTGAGACAGGTAGGTTTTACCCTCACTGATGATGTGTTGTTGCATAGCAATCCTGCTTAGCACGCAGAGGAACCGCAGGTTCAGACATTTGTGTATGTGTTGGCTGACAACAGGCGACATCTGTGGGATTATGACTGAACGCCTCTAAGTCAGAATCCCCCCCTTAAACGTGTAACGATACCCCAGCCATGCTCTGGTTGGCCTGGGATGGCCCCAGTGGGGGTCGGGTGCAGCGCTCAGGACTGGCTCGGCATGGATGGAGGCTTCCGCCTCTCGCCTTTGACGACCGGTGATCGTGGTTTAAACCGGTGCTAAATGACATGCAGACGACCCGATTCTAGCCTGCACGCGGCAGAGCAGCTACCCGCATCCACGGAGAGTCATCCCCCATCCAACTCCGAGCGAAGGACCCCTGCCCCATCCACGTTGGGCGGCACCGCCAGTCTCCTACCTGACCAGAGTCTCGGTCGGGACTTTGTCATTTTGCCTACTCGCCTCATGACCAGGGTCCCGGCCCCGCCTGGAGGGCTGATATGCTACTGACACTCAGTCGGGAGGGGCTTAATAGTCGGGTGGGAAGGGGTCCTTGCCCCCACCCCTTATGGAGCTCCTGCACTGTGAGTCCCGTCAGGATCAGGAGTTTTACCACTCGCCTCGTGACCAGAGGGCCGAGGGGTCCGGCCGACACACCAGGGTCCCACCAAGGCTGGAGGATGGTGGACACCTCAGTGGGGGAGGGGGCTTACACATCGGCGTTTTGGAGGCCCGGGTGGCGGAGCTGTCCCCGGGCCGTGGGAACCCCTGCCCGGGCAAGTGGGGAGCACAGCCTGGGTCGTGGGAAGCCACAGCAGGCCAGCCTGGGCAAGAGGAAAGGCAGAGCAGTGCACGCGGTGAGCTGAGACCCGGGTTGGGTGCTGAACCCCTGCCCTCGCAAGAAGTGGAGCCAGCCCGGGCGGCGGGAGCTGTCCTCGGGCCGCGGAACCCTGCCCTCGGGCAAGTGGGGGAGCCAGCCAGCCCAGGTCGTGGAAGCCAGCAGCCAGGCCTGGGCAAGAGGAAGGGGCAGAGCAGTGCATGTGTGTGAGCTGAGACCTGGTTGCTGGAACATGACCAGAGTCGGGAATTAGCCCGGCGGCGGGAGCTGTCCCGGGCTGGGAACCCTGTCTGGAAGTAGGGAGCAATATCCTGGGTCTATTCAGGATCATGACCAGCAGCCAGCACCATGGCGAATTAGGAAGGCAGAGCAGAGTGTAACATGACCAGAGCTGAGACCTAACATGACCATAGTCGAATTACCAACACGACCAGAGGGGAATTAGGGAGCGGACCAGGGCGGAGGAAGCTGTCCCAGGGCCATGGAACATGACCAGAGCTAGAGTTAGAATACGACCATAGCCGGAATTAGCCAACATGACCATAGGCGGAATTAGCTAACATGACCAGAGGCAGAATTAGCCAACATGACCAGGAGGCAGAATTAGCCAACGTGACCATAGGGCAGAGCTAACAAGGACCAGAGGCAGAATTAGCTAACGACCAGAGGCGGAATTGGCCAACATGACCAGACTAGCCAGAATTAGTAACATGACCAGAGGCGGAATTAACGTGACCAGAGGCAGAATTAGGTAACGTGACCATAGGCAGAATTAGCTAACGCGACCATAGGCAGAATTAGCTAACGGACCATAGGCAGAATTAGCTAACATGACCATAGGCAGAATTAGCTAACATGACCATAGGCAGAATTAGTTAACGCGGACCATAGGTAGAATTAGCTAACATGACCATAGGCAGAATTAGACATTAGCTTTCCTAAAAGGGAGAGATTTGCTATGTGTGGCAGGGCGGAGTTCCAGAGGTCGGAATGAACTAGTGGCTTGCTCCCTTAATGCAAATAGATGGGCATACCTCGGGGAGGTGGTATACAATAGGGCACGGCATTTCTCGATCAAAAAATTTCTAAGTCAGGACGGAGGTTCATTCTAAGGGCACGGTTTAACGGACAAAGTCGCGGTGGGAGGCCCCTGCACCCCGTCAGGGTCCCCTTCACCCCTGGCGGCATCCTCCCGAAGTCTGCCCGATGGCCTCCCACTGGCACTGGTTCAGGCCGCAGGCCCCGCTCCTTGGGCTTAGATTGTGGGCGCCCCCACACGATTCTGGGCTGCTCTGACCAAGCTCTTGGTCATGTGGCGCAGGCGTGGCTTACCTCAGCACTCATGCCCATTCAGGCTGGGCTGAGGCTCCCGCTCGGGCTTAGGATAGGCTGCCTCCCCACGGACTGGGCTAGTTCTGACCTCAAGCTCTGGTCATGTGCTGAAGGGACCTCCCGCCTGGCGCTCGCTCAGGGCCGGGCAGTCTCTGCCTCGGGCGGACAGAGCTAAGCCCCCTACGGACTGGGCTAAGCCCTGACCAAGCTCTGGTCATGGCGGAAGGGGCTTGACCTCCTCGGGCCTGGGCTCGCTCAGGCCGGGCGGGAGGCTCCCATTTCCCTGCTCGAGATCTGGGTTTGCCTCTACACTCTAGTGGCTCTTTCAGTCTCTGGTCATTTCTACCTTTCTCCGGAGGTGACGGCTATGGTCATGTTGGAGAGGAATTTTCAAGCGGAAATCCCTTATTCCTAACATTATATGACCAGAGTCCAGTTTGGCTCCGGGCCAGAATCTAAGTTTTTCTTCAAAACCATGGTCATGTTCCCTATCTTTAACATTGATGACCATGACCACCTCGAGGCAGTTTGGGAAGTCTCCCCAAGGGCAGAGGCAAACGGGCTGCTGGGCGGCAGCCGCACTTTTCTCCTAAGGACCCGGCCCTCCCTCTTCAGGTTCCCGCTGTTAAGATACAATGGGGGGTCCATGGAGATTTCCTCGCTGACAGGGTTTTTGATCAAATGATTGACTAAGTCAGGACCGAGGTGTCAGAATGCATGTGAAGGACCCGCTTTGGAGCCGCTGTTTGAGTCTGTGGCTGGGCAGGACTTGAATGAAGCTCTTCATTTCAAACACTTACCTTCTTTCATGTTTGGAGACTTGATGTTTCCTGCAGGTGTCCCATCCGCTGAGGCTTGAGGCTTGGAGGCTTGCGCCGGCAGTTGACGGGATTCTTCTACCGTTCCCTGATGGAATTTCTCTTTGAAACTAAAGCGGGTCCTTCACCAAATGACACATTACAGATCTAAGACTGAATCTGCCATGCTTGGATCTAAAAATACTCCTGCCTGGACCCACCCTACCGTGGACTGGGGTGAAGCCGGAGTTGAGTTTGGTCACACCATCACTCTCCGAAGGAGCATGAATCGGGCCAATGCTTGCCATATCACGGCGTACTGAAGCCCGACAGGTTCTTTTCGGGCAAGACGTGAGCTGGGCTGGCTGTGGCCATTGAGGGTGGCACGCTTTGGCTGCCCACCTGCCTGCTCCAGACTTGGTGCCAATCTCTGGTGCTCGCAAGAGTTGGTTGGGACGGCCCTCACGCTTCTGCGGATGGCCCAATCCTGCACTTAGGCTGGCTTTGTCCCAACTCCTGATGTGAGTGCGCTACCAACGTGGCTATTGAGGGTGGTTCACGCTTTGGCGCGCTCCACATACTTCTGTGTCCTTCGGCTGAGCAAGGAATTGCATGCAGCCTTGCCAAACAGCACACGAAATGGCAAATGTAAAATGGCAAATATAAAATGGCAAGCTGAAGGAGGCTCAACAGGTCTTCTTTCCTGCTGATTCTGCCAAGCCCATTCCCTTGGCTGTGGTTTCGCTAGATAGTAGGTAGGGACAGTGGGAATTCGTTCATCTGATTCATGCACGCTACCAATTAGATGACGGTGGCATTTGGCTAAGGAGATATCCCTATACCACCGGGTTAGGTGGCCCGCCCACATTGGCCATCCAGTGACGCGGAATGGTCGCCAAGAGAACCCACATGCATAATAGCAAGGCTCGAATCCATTTAATAATCATTACAGACCCCCACCGCCCCTCAAGAACCGGGTGGGCCATAACCGGGGACGGAAGTATGGTCCATCTTCTTTCTCGACAACCCCCTCAACCATACAGCTGGGGCCATCTAATGAATGCTAATGAAGTCCCACAACTTAGTCCCGAACCTTTTCCTCTCGTTGCACGCTGGGTTTCCTTCGATAAACTCCAGAATGCATACAACCACAAGGGCTATCCAGCCAGAAGGTTAAGTCCGCCATCAGTCTCAGCGCGGTGTTACTGCCGAATACGGTACGCCGCCCGACAACCCCCAGACGAGCATGATGACTAAGGGCGTTTAGTCGTAGGTCCGCACGACCTCGAAAGCACACGCCATGAGAGTGAACGACGAGACGGTGGTAGCTGAGGAGACCCCACCACCGAAGTCCTTTCAAACTGTTCTCCGCCCGATGCCTCCAAAGAGGAACGGACAAGAACCAGGAGGAAAAGAGACTTAACCACCAGGGGTCCTCTCGGCATAGCTCTATTCCAGTACCTAAATCCCAGGGAGGAACG